>NQII01006024.1:107434-130762 GCA_002778355.1 Clitarchus hookeri | reverse complement strand
CCGGTGGTAGGCTCCCCTCCCCTAACCCCGCAAGCCTGATACTGGCGGTGGCCTGTGACCCAGGCGTGTTCCACTTAGATGTAATCAGTATACTGATACACCACAGGTATGATTATGGATTATAGGGGTCAGCAAATATTCAAAAACTACAAATTATTCACATATATTTTATTGTTCAATTCAAAATTCCGATACAAATCAGTTTAAAAAAGATTGAAAAGAAAAAAAAAGGGGGGGGGGNAATGCAAATCAGTTTAAAAAAGATTGAAAGGAAAAAAAAAGGGGGAAAGGCGTACTGGTACCAACGACAATTTTTTTGTCATGCTAAATTTCCAAACAATTTTCCAAACTAGAATGCTGGATCCCAAATTATTTTGAAGTGCCATGGTTCCCAAGAATGACTGAAAAATCTAAACTGACCATTTTTGACTTCTTATTAACCCAAAAATTTAGTTTGATAGTACATTTTTTTCCCAGTTTTAAGGGGTTTTAATTGTTACTGGTGTAAAATTAACATTATTTTTAAATTAATTCCTAATTTAATTCAATAGATGTCTTCCAAATGAAATGATACTGCAGACACGTGTTCATGACCTCCCCTTGTCGTAAAAATGTTGCATAGGAAGGAAGTATCACTGTGTGTGCAGTAAATTTTCAGCAAGTTCTTGCAAGAAAATCAAAGAATTTGTTATTGAAATAATTTTTTTCAATAGATACACATCGGAATAAACTGGTATCCTGGAAGACCATACACGGTACCCTCTTGTTGCAAAAGAATGCATTAAACACTGAGCTCAAGAACTGTGTTAACTCACTGTGAGTACTGTTTGTACTGTGTACAAAATATACACATTGCGTGTATATTTTGTAGTCAAGATGATAACTTTTTAACGCACAACGTAATTTGTTTATTTTCCTAATGAAAGGAAACATTCACGAAGGGCTTTCGTAGAGGTTGGATAGGCCTCTGTCCCACTGACGTGACCTGTGCATGTTAAACCCTGCATGTAGTGTTGACATGTGAGGTGGTATCCATGCCTACCCACCGCAATAGGAAAGGGTGTATCCCTTTCTATCAGACTGCATATAACTGCAGTTGATTATCAATGTCTGGTGAGGATATTATTAAAGATCTGGGAAGAAAATAATGGCCTGGCCAGTACAACACAGAATGATATAATCTGGAGCTATTATGCATGGTATGGAATTTATTTATGTATGTACCGTTGTGCACAAGATTTGAAACGGTATCCTGCTGTAATACCCTAAGGCTTAGGTATGGGAGGAAAGTGAAATAAGCACTGCTGAAACAAGTTTAGAATGAGACAATCAAAAGGATTTACGATGTTATGAATGTCTTCTGTGCGAGAAATGCCTTCCATCTTTTCTCTCTGTTACACACTTCACTTTCCCCACTGGCGTGGCACTCTCTCACACACATGCACATGTGTGCACACATGCAAGAACACATGCACCCTTCTCCTCTGCCACCATGCGCAGCTGACTCAGCCGAGAAAACACTGCCCGATCAATCACATGCTCTCAGCTACTCAAACATGCATGGGACATTCTAATTCAGCTTAAATTGGCGCAACATTATTTTCTGGTAATTTTCTAGTTTAGGGGCTTTTCTGAAAATAAGAAAAAAAACTCCAGAAAGTGGTATATTTCGACTCTACTAATAACGTAGAACACGAATATACTAGGGGCATTAACGTACGACGAATTTCCTAACATGTACCCACCTAACCTAACAGAACCTAACTCCACGATGGGTGAATCACTATTTTACGTTTTTAAACTAACCTAGGATTGTACGGCTCTAAACTAACCTAGGATTGTAAGGTTGTACAGTAATATAAGATTATACAATATTAAAAAAATCTCCGATCAACACCCTACAATCACAGACTACATGGGAACCCTATAATCCTACGTTATTTTAAGTAACTACAATCCTAGGTTAGTTAAAATCGCTACAATCCTAGGTTAGTTTAAAAATGTAAAATAGTGATTCACCCATCGTGGGGTTAGGTTCTGTTCGGTTAGGTGGGCACATATTATACAATTAGTCATACGTTAACTACGCTACTATAGTCGTGTTCTGCGTTACCTACGAATAATCCAAGGTTAGTATAGAAAGAATGTGAAATTGTGCTGTATAAACGTCCGGAAAAAGCCTTGTTTGACTTACGTAATATAACTACATTTGCACGTTAAGCTACCGGATAGGATTTGTGGGTTTCACACTAAACTACGAATTTAGGATTTTAGGGATTTAAAGGAACGTAAAACCCACACAAATAATATAAATGCACTCACCAATGTAGGCGGGTTGTACATATTCTGTCAACGGCCCATTCAACGTCAGATCACTCGATGAAATCACAGTTTTCACGAAGCACCACATACGCGAATATAACGCACTGAAACACTCATTTACAGCCGAATATATATACAGAAGCACTCGTTAATAGGCTAATATAACGCAGAAACGTAGTCTTGCTTGCTTTTTTTCCGTCTTAAATCACGAACGAAGCACCATCGAACTGACCACGACCGCTGCCTGCATGCATACTAACGTAAGGCCGGCGATGACATCTAACGCCGGTAGATTGCGTGAAATCTGCACTGCGTAGCCATTAATAATGGCGGCACACGTTAGTCAACGTAAACATCAGTTACTCGTACATGTAGCGAGTATTTTTAATATGTTGTACTTATTTTAACAGTACGGCCGCTTCAATATCAACTAGGTAAGCTATGCTGAATTCATTAAAACAACTTCTGTTGACATAAAACGTTTCGTTCAAAACGTAAACAAACTGTCAGAAACAGTCACCTCACAAACTTGTTCAATTTTTTAAAATATGTTGTACTTATTTTAAAGCTATGCCCCCAATATATTCGTGTTCTACGTTATTAGTAGAGTCGAAATATACCACTTTCTGGAGTTTTTTTTCTTATTTTCAGAAAAGCCCCTAATCTAGAAAATTACCTATTTTCTTTCTGAGAGGGTTTATAACTTTGGGGTCCGCTTGCGTTCTGTATCGGCTTACAATAAATTATACACGGAAAAAATATTTTTTGTAAGCCTTTGTCTACAAAACATTCTTGAAAATTGCATGAAATGCTGTAAATTATTATTTAAAAAAACATGTCAAAATTAAAATATTACATAATTACAAATTTGGAAAAGTCGCATTAAAAAATAAAATGTCATTTCTCACAAAAAAAAATGAATAAGATAACTGAACAAATCTAAAAATATGTGATTTTATTAAAAAATACTTCAAAATTAAGGAATAATATTTTATTCAATTCAAAATTTCATTTCATATAAAAAATGCTGATTCTCATACCCCTGACTTCTAAGGGATTACTGTACAAGTTTTATGCCGGTAGGGAATTTAAGTCAAGAAAGTCCAAAATTTAAATCTGTCTCAACAAAAATGCAAGAAGTCGCTATCAAAATTGATTAAAAAATATGTTCGCTAGCTATAAAATATAGGTGTTGTAATGTCTTTCCCGCAATTGGTAAGCTACAATACGAAAACTAAAAACATAGTAAAAATGGTTATAACTATGTACAAATTTGTTAACTGTGACTGAAGTATTTCAGTGCATCGCCATAACACGTTTACCACTGGAGAGAGGAGGGGAATAGGCAATCACCCATCCACAGACTGCTTTCACCCCCACCCACTCGGCCTAAGAAGGAAAGGTGCCAGAATGCCATGCTGGTTGCTAGGTAATCACCTCGCCAGACATGTAAGGGGAGGAAACAAAGTCACACACGCCAAGCCAAGTATCATCAGAGGACACCCGAGTTTACCCCTCCAACCTGCATGTTCATTCAGCAATGAAATATGGGCACAGTGCACACTAGATTATATGTACAAGACTTTTGTTTTATTTGATAGATTTCTGCCTTTTGAAGTGATTAATAATATTTCATTTGGAAAAGTGTAATTTCTGAGATTCCACTTGCATGTGCCATTAGTTAGCGCTCGAGCACAGTGTTTATTGATTAGTAGGTGCAACAGCAATGTCATGCATACCCTTCTAGGATAATAAGTTTACCCAAAAATTGAGTATTAAAATTACACAAAGTAAATGGACTTCATGCTCCACAAAACTTGGTGCCACTCTATTTTCTCAACATTTTTGGAGACAAGCAGAGTTTTCGGAAATTCACCTGTGCATCGACGTACACCGGACGTTCGGAAACTAATGTTTTGGTAGAGTTTGGTTGAATTGATGTATCCACTGGTTCAACCGGCCTGAAACGTCAGTGGATATGGTTGATGTGCACCGGGACATCAACCGCTGAATTTTAGAACACAACCACGCAAACACATATGTAAATAAATAAAGCACTTGTGAACTGTAAAGTCAAAAAAAGGCAAATAACCACGCTTAATTACAATGGAAAAAATTTGTGACTTCAAATGTGCACAAACATTGCAGAAAGATGCGAGGCTAAATTCATATTTTATAAAGAAAGAGCATGTTTACTATAAAATATGTCAGCACAGTTTTCAATATGGGTTTCCTGTATTATAAGGTTATTTTGCATTTATAATTTATTTATTTGCATTCATAACAAAATTATATAAACAGCATGATGTTTGAAAAATTCTCTCAACTGGTATTCACCAGTGCACACCAGAACATTCACCACTGATGGATCTATTGGTGAATTTCTAAAAACGCAGAAGGGCAGACTAAGTATAAGCCTCGTTGGTATAATTTTTTTAAAGGATGTCTGAATACTAAAATAAATGTACAGTCGAGTCTCCATTATCCGTCAGTCTCGGGACCTACACCGTGACGGTTGAGAGAATAGACGGATAATAGAAATGCCCATCCCCTCTTCCCCCTTCACAAAGACACGACAGATATTAGCGATAATAATGTATACAATATTTAGCACTATATTTTAAACAGGTAGCAATCAATAGAAGTTTGTACAGCACAGTATGTATTTGATATTAAATATTGTAGACTTCTGTTTATTATGTTAATAAAATAACAAAATTGAATACAGTACTATTGTGTATATGTTCAGTAGTAAAATTCTACCTAAAAATGTCTGTCATTTTCCTTTGTTGTAATACTCCACTGCTTTTGTTGCTGCTGTGATGCGTATCTTACGTAGCAGTAATATCTGTGTAGCGTATGCCTCTTCTTGTTGCTCGTACCATTCAATGCACTAGGAAAACATGTTTTCAACATCACTGTGGCTAATTATTTCGGGGCAATCCTTGAGTGTATCATCCTCTTCTTCTTCACTTAAACATTCTACCTCCTGTGCTGCACTTAATACAAGTTCCTCATCATTTAATATTTCAAAGCCTCCGTCTAATCTGTCAATTCTCAGCCATTCACTTACTTCACCTATTGATGTGTTTTCTCCACCTGGAATCCCTTGACACAGAAGTCAAATTTCCTCATTATTTCCAGATTCGTTTATGACCTCATTCTCGTTCACAGTCTCAGGCCATAGTTCGTTCCAGCCCTTTTTTAATGTTCCTTCTTGTATATCTTGCCAGGCTTCAGCGACATTAAAAATTGCGCCTTTAATAGTGTATGACCTCCAAAACTGCTCTACACTTATTAATTCATCCCCAACGCAAACAACTTTTTGAATAAAGCATTTTCGATAACGTTACTTCATGCTTTCAATAATACCCTGATCCATGGGCTGAATTAGTGGGGTAGTGTTAGCAGGCAAAAAGTGATACGTAATTTTTCCATCATCACTTTGTAAGTCATGAGAAGGATGAGTTTGTGCATTGTCCATTAATAACATGGTTTCTACAGGCAATCCGATAGATTTTAAATGTGATTTTACAGTTGGCACAAACACACTGTGGAACCACTCATTAAATATATCCTGGCTCATCCAGGCACTTTTTTGTGCATAATATTTGGCAAATAAGACGTTTAAATTCATATTTTTGAAAGCACGAGGCTTTTTAGGTTTCCTAATGATTAGTAAAGGAAACCTATGTCTACCATTTGCATTCGCACACACCATACCAGTTATGCAGTCTTTTTGCATTTTAAAACCAGGTGCAGATTTTTCCAATAAGGAGCCTAAGGTTTTCACGTGAAGTGCTTTCCAATTTAGGTCGGTTTCGTCACAGCTGTAACCCTGCTCTCTGACCAAATTTCTATCTTTTATTTCTTTCATTAGTTTTTCCCGATATTCTACAATGACTGTACTATCAGCGCTTAGTTTTTCACCCGATATGTCCAACTGCCTTATGCCATGTCGACCCTTAAATTTATCCAGCCAACCTATACTAGCCTTAAATGAAGGATCCCCATCAAGCTTCTTGTTCATCTCGATAGCTTTAGCCATTATTATGGGCCCAGAAACTGGTATCCCTTGACTGCGGGCTTGAATGAACCACTGATACATTACTGTATCCAGTTGGTCCAGTTTTGCTGGCTTCATCGTTTTTCTTAGTTTGACATCTCCGTCTGTCGTTTGCATTTTTGAAACATGACTTTCGATTTTATCTGCATCTTTCTTAATATCATTGACTGTCGTCCGCCCGATTCCATATAGCGGAGCGATACTCGTCGCGCTTTCTCCTTTACGCAGTCGTTTTATAATTTCAAGTTTTTGAGAAAGTCCCAATACAACACGTTTCCGTTTCTCAGACATTTTTAAACACGCTACACTTTGACAACAAACTGAGGACAATGACTTGCTGACTAAGTGACTACAGCTACTGAACTGACTGTAGGCATGGAAGGGCGGATGAGCGTCTAGGAATTCCGGTAGGGTGGTGAGGAAGACGGAACGATTCTACGAAGTACATATGTAGGTTGTACATAAACAACGTGAGCCATTCGTATTCCGCACCGCACAGAATGTATTTTTACTAGGTATTCATTGACAAAAGTATGTATTACAGTACAGTGTACGTATTGTTCATCTCAATAATGTGCTTAATTTGATCTAATATGAAGTGAGAAAAAAGTTATTTCATTTTTAGTTGATTAAGTTTGTTTTTTTAATCCAATTTTATTATTTTACTTGTTGTGTCAGTTTACTGACGGTTAACAGAAACTGACAGTTAAAAGGGTGACTGTTAACCGAGACTCCACTGTATATTCAATTTTAAAAATCTGTCATTTTCACGTTGCAAAAAATATGGCAATTGTTTATGTACAGGGGCAGGGGTTAGGTTAGGTCCTAAATTTACCAAAATATTTATAGCGACCTCCTTTCCATAACTTAATTTCGGGAAACCACGAGGGGTCGTTTCATAACGGTTCTACTGTATAGTAAATGTTAATAGAATACTGCAATAATTAAAAATTTGGAAAATAGGAGTTAAACTGGCAAGCCACTCCAAATTTCTAGCATAATATGGCAGCCTATTAATAAGGGGTGGGCAAAGCTGGAAATTTTATTTCAAAGTGAATTTTTAAAAATATTTGCGAATGCGAGTTGAAGGGTTTTGTTGACAAGTACAAATTGCACCAATTTTTTTTTATTTGATAAATACAAAATTTTTACAAGCTAGGTAATAGCCAGATAATTTTTTTCCACTGATTTACTTTATCATAACTTTTTTTTATGCAAGTAAACATATTGCCTTTCACGCTAAACAAATCTAAATAACAAACTGAAATTTAATCCAGGCTTATATAAGGAATATTTAAAAAGTAGCCTATTATAAAAAACTTAAAAACCATTTTTCATCATATCAGCATATTCCTTGAATTAAATGTAAAATAATACTAAATATAAACTAAAATTATTTCAGCAAAGTGTGAAGCATACAAAACTTGGACACAATAAGTAATAGCAGTGCTCGTGTTCTTACACCCCAGTAGTTACGTTGTGTACGTATAAATTATTAAATTACGTGAGTTAATGCTGTGGAGTGTCAAGTTTATTGAAATTTTGTTTGGCCTCAATCTTTGTCATCTACAAATATGCACTGTAACTATTCCATTCCTTTATTACTTGCTCTATGATTTGGTCAACGGGACACTGTTATTCAGAGGCCACTCAAAATGGTAAGAAGTGAAACGTAGTTATTACCACTTTCCCGTTTTTTTTATTACACTACTGAGATTTGAATCACAGTGGGTGCAATTTCACAGCAGTTAAGTCTGTAAAACTAGCAATTTAATCTCCTACTTATCACACTGTAATACGTTAAGGCGTTGTTCGACATGAGGGAAATAAATGTATACTACCTATTAAAATCTGTGGTGCCGAATGAAGTTTATTAAGATAATGAAGCGTTCCATAATATGTATAAAAAGGATTTTTCCCAATAATTACGTTCTGCTTTCTTGCGAGTAAAATTAGATACGGACAATTATTTTACACCAAAATGCGGTTTGGACTAATTTGTGGGCATTCTGTTGAGTTGAGGTTATGTTTTCACGTCACTAGCCATGTGTGTGGCATACGTCAAATAAAAACTTTCAGGTTAAAAAATGTTGAGCTTACTAAGCCCATGTCTTCTGTTTTTTGGGGGAAATAATAATAATAAATAATTTAAGTTGCCCAAAAGAACTTTATTTTTTCAAAATTCGAAGTAAAAATATTATTTTGAATACAAAGCTGAATATTAAAAATATTTGATTTGAATTCAAATTTTTGAAGCATCACCCACCCCTACTATCCATTCAAAATGTTCTACCCTTAAAAGTGTAAGACTTCAAATTTTCACTTTCAGTTGAGGAGTATGTTCAAATAAAATTATACGGCCAAAGTAATTGTATTTGCACAAAATAAAAGCACGATGATACTGGTATTTCCTTACCTTCTGGGTGGACAACAGCTGCTTCAGCATCTTGGATCCTTTCCCATATGCTTCCTCCAGCATCTCCAGACAGTCTTTGTTCTGGCAACACAAAATCAACACACATTGGAACATTTAATTCACAGTTCTATGAACAAACCAGCNTATATGAACAAACCAGCAGCACAAAGTATTTATTTTCCATTATTGCTTAATTTGCTATAATATTTTCCAATTCTACTTGAAGTTCACACACAACTAAGTATGAAACATCTTGTACTAGCTTAAACACAGCAACCTCTTCATTTCTACTTCAACATTCCTAGTCTTTTCACTGCAAGACTGAACATGACACTGTCAAGACCTCATCATTAAGAGCTCCCCAACCCTTCCCACTAAACATGACTCATGATCTTAATTCAGAGATGAGTACCATGAAATCCCAACTTCAGCAGTTATATCAAGGCATAAAAACAATAAACTAGAATTTCACTTACATTAACATTATATTGTTACATAATTAGGTGCGCAATGTAATATAACTGTAACACAAGATTCACACACCCTTATTCAAGTAATTTTTCTTTCTGTTCAGTACATGGATGTAGTGAACTAAACATATCTGACCAGTCGGGTGATAAGGATGAGAAATATTATAGCAATATATACGTAATATGAAAAAGATCTGAGTATGTATTGTGCATTAAAATTTATGACAGCAGGCAGCTCTGAGACCTACAGCACAATTGCTATCTTTTACTTCAAACATTCTATGCGCTTTCACACAGGTTCATACCCCAAGGAAAGCTTGAGTACTGCATGGCCTGATCATGGAAACCCTTGCACATTTAGTTATGCAGTACTGTGCACTCAGTGAACCCAAAGATTTTTGTGTGACATTTACCAAGAGGATTAGAAGAACTGACCATGTCTGAAACAGGACCATCACATAGACCCAGGAATAATTTGTGAGCACTAACTGGCCACACAGCATTGAGGAAGTAACTCTTACCAGATGCCTGAAAATAATAGTCTTTACACATATTGCCAACATGTGTAGTTTCAGATTTCTTCACCAGAACACAGTAGTTAGTAATTAATTAACAGTTGCTCTTTGCACAGATGACAGAATTTTTCAAATATCTTTGATTTAAACACTGAATATCAAGTGTAAATAGTAACATGTGAAAATGTTTTCCTGAGGATTTATTTTTGATGAAATAATTTTTGACAGTGATTATATTATTGAACGGAGTGAAAATAAGTCCATCTGAGAATGATTTTAATACAACTGAATATAGTAGAACCTCTTTACATTGACCCCATTCATAGCGACCATCTTCCTATGACTTGTTTTTGAGGAACCATTAAAAATTAGGGTGAACTCTGCCGAAAAATTAATTTATTGCACTTTTTAGAGTCGCTGCGCATTGATTTTCTCTTGATGAGCACTGTACTGGAAGTAGAGCATATTTCAAAATAGATACCATCCCCCTAGGCGGCCAGTGTTAGTCAATACCTATTGACTCAGCCCAAGCTCCACCCCACAGGCAGCCGAATGTTTCCACGTGTAATGCAACTACCATAATGTGTTTGTCCTGCTATTGTTATTTTGTACTTATAACATTTATGGGTTAAATTATGTTTTTAAAGCAAATTGCAATTTTTTTTTTTACTTTTAGGGAATTGACTTTACAGATATGTTTAGTAATTATGACAGAGCATGGGGACACTTAATGATCAGTAAAACGTTTCCAGCACAAACACCATTGTGCATGTCATGTGCATGTGTTTTTTTTCATCACGTTTAACGCAAAAACCTTGGTGTTGTCTTAACATTTTATCGAGAAGTGATTATTTTCATATTTGCTTTCATTTAGAATGGTTGGTTCATGAAATCCATATTTTAAAATAGATTGAAAAGCATTCCAGAACAGATACCTTTTAATTTCTTACGTTCTTATTATGTTTCAATTTATTGGTTCAAAATGTAATAATGCCGCAAAAGATGATAATATATTTCATCTTGGAAAACTTTACCTATTAATTAAATTTAATTTAATCTAAAGATTTATTTGAATTTTGTCCAGATGGTTAGCAATTATATAAATCTTTCTTGAGCACATCGAAAACAAATCATTCTTGAGCAAATCTGAGAAAATGTCCAAGACAGGACCCTGTTATTAACCAGAAACAATTTTAAAATTTAACACAAGCCAAGAAACCAAAAATCTTAACTCTCCTAGCTGTTGAAATGATTACAATCAATATTCTCAAAGTAGTACAAAAAAAGTAAAACCTTGTTATGAAATTGCCACTTAAAAAGATTTCCTGCTTAATAAGTTGAATAACTATGCACCTTTTCTATATGCACATGTGTGATTTGACCTTTTTAAAAAGTTTTGCTGGTTAACAAGCAATATTTTTCAGTCCCTTAAAAATGTCTTAACACACTTTAACTGTACTACTTTTACAAGTGATGTAATTTTTAAAAGAAATGGAATTTATTGGTGTAGGCCATGTTCAATTTGAACATATTGTTGTTTTATAATTTGAGTTTTGGTAGGTCCAATTTGCATGATGTCAACAGTGATTTGTATAGTAATAGAAACAACACATCACAATTTTGAACACAAAATACATTTTAACAAAACCTATTTAATACGAATAAATGTAATTATTTTATATAAATCTTTCACAATCTCAATGTTACTTAAATTGAAAATAATAAACCCAGCATTATATTTTTCATTATATAACGTTAACTGTAAACAAACCATTTGAAGCACTAACTATAACAGCAAAGCAAAGTTTTTATTCAGAATTAAGTTATTTATGCAATTCCATTTATGTTGCTAACTTAAAACAAATATACAGCCTTTAGATGAAAACAAATATCATGGCGATTTGGTAATTTCGTATTTTCACAAAGGTTCACTACATACATAAAACAAAATAAGAAACTAAAAAAATACGTAATCATTTTTGTATACAAAATTGGGTCACACAACCTTTTTGTTAACTAAATCTGCCAGTTCGAACACTGTCGTAGTCAGCAGGAAAAAGACCAAACATAAAACACCACACACGTGGCAATAACATAAACACAGTGATTCTTCAGCACTTTTACAATGATGTTTTAATTTATCCATGCATTTCAAAATAAATGTTTACTATATTCACCCAAACCCTTATAAAAATGTTCAGAAATACCAAAGTCAAATACCAATATGGCTATTGAAGAGGAGTTATGACTAAGGTTGATTTAGAAAATATAAAAGTAAAATTTTGTTCAGTTTGGAATACATGCCATGTAACAGACATATTTTTGCTATGCTTTTAGCATTGTTTGTTCACTGATGAGGGAAAAAGAGTATTAAAAACTTAGATACTGTACAACAAAACTGTGAAAATATAACTGTGCAATTTGGAACACACATTTTCAATTTGAGAACTACTTTTGTTGTTTTCCATTGTACATAACATGTTTTCAATTCACTTCCATGAATAAAACTCCACAATACGATTTACATTTTTTCTGTCAACTACTCATCTAAAAAAATTATGGTTTACATGCTTAGAAACACAGTGACTGTAATGATGTCTTTGCAAAGTCTGACTTCTAGACTTTCAGATTAAACATATAGAATTTCAATGGTGGACTAACCTTCTCTAAGAGAGAGATGACATCATGAGGTCGGTGAGAGTCAACAAAGCAGTGGGCACAGATAGTACAGTCACACTGCTTGCAATAGAATTCCAGTGGCTTGTCCTTATGCTTGTGACACACTTGAGTCTCCAGCAGCTTAACCTTACCCACTGGAGGTGGCACTTTGACATGTTTCAGGAGTGCCTTTGCCTTGTGCACCTGCAACAAGCACACTTAACATTTAGCATATCAATGTGTCTGATATGACAAAGTATTACAAATCAACCACATTACTAGTAATAAGAATAAACAGCCATGGCAGTTTAAATGCAACTGACAGTATCAAGTAATACATAATATTACATGTTAATTTAAAATTTGTTTTGAAAACTTTTTTTTAATGTTTTAATTATCATAAATAACTAGACATTTAAACAAAATAAACATATGAATTATCATTATAGTCCATTCGCGATTCGTTAACACTTTTTGGATCAAACCTTCGAAAATCAATTCACGTAGGATGTGTATGCTGGTTTCCTAAATAATGTACAGTGAATTTTCGATTATTCATTCCTATTATTTACACCTTACCATATTTCCCGTTTATTAATTTTGGTTCCATCAAAATTTCCATACAGACAATGCTAATAGCTGACCGCATTCAAAGATCACAGATAGTTTGTTTTCTTGCAACGTCAGTTCTAAACNTTCACGTAGGATGTGTATGCTGGTTTCCTAAATAATGTACAGTGAATTTTCGATTATTCATTCCTATTATTTACACTTTACCATATTTCCCGTTTATTAATTTTGGTTCCATCAAAATTTCTATACAGACAATGCTAATAGCTGACCGCATTCAAAGATCACAGATAGTTTGTTTTCTTGCAACGTCAGTTCTAAACNCATACAGACAATGCTAATAGCTGACCGCATTCAAAGATCACAGATAGTTTGTTTTCTTGCAACGTCAGTTCTAAACAGATGTACAGTCGCCAAAGATTTAGCATATCATTCTTCTTACGTTTTACTGCACTCATACGTTGGCGACTATGAGAACGAATCACACATTCTCTGACACTGGCTGCATTCCTTTTTCTACTGTCAGCAGCTGAGACTGCTGATGACAGTTCCTTTATTTACTGAAACTGCTGATGAGTTACTTGCAAAAGGTGTTTTGGCATTTGGGTTGGAGGCTACAGTTCCTGCTGAAACAACCACTGTGCAGAAGGTAGGGCAGTCTCAGAAGTAGCAGATTAACAATCTGGCGGCAGTAAACTATATTTTATAACCAACAAACTGTATTGTTGTTATCTGCAGAGGATGCAAAGAGAGTAAGGATGGGTTAGTAATAAATTATTTCCCCTTGAATTGAATGCCCATATTATTTTTACAAATCAACCTTTCTATTATGCAAAAACACATCCATTGCTAATAACATAACAAATTTGTCGGACATAGCGGATGCCATTTATTTCTACTGCTGTAACTGCTAACAAGTGTTCCACCACCGAGATCACTGATTGGCTGTTGGCGTTCCTAAGTGGTTTCCTGCTGAAAAGTAACCTCAGCGCTGTAAGTAGAAAAAGAAACGCGGCCACTGTATCCAACGATCTATGATCTTGTTGTAAACTGAATTTGGAATAAAGTTATAACCGTGGCGGTATTTTGACAGGCGTGATTATTATCGGAAACCATTGGTAGCTGGTTTTTGTTAAAATTGTAAACGTTTGAAAATGGCTTGGCAAGTAATGATTGGTAAAAATTGTAACAAATAAATCAGCATGGCTTGGCCAACACAGAAACACTGGACCAAAATATTAATGTAAAATTTTGCTTAATTTCAAGAACAGAAGTTTTTAATTTAAAGTGAATATTTAATCATAAATTGTTTTTAATGACATCTTTAAACTGTTGGTTTAAACAAACATGCATTTTGAGGTTATATACAATATTTCTCAGGTCTAAAATAAGTCTGCATTCACGGTTTTCCCACATGCTTTATTTTTTTTTTGTTGCCTAACTGAAAAAAGGATTTTCGTGACTCCACTCTATGTCATGTATCACAAATGTTTCATATTTCTGCATGTAATTCTCTAGACTAGTTAAGTTTAATTTGCATGAGGTGGAAGAATATTCTGAAAGAAGTTGCAGGACTTCAGAAAAGTGAGAATGAACTATAACATATTTTCCCAGAATAATCATTTGCATGTACAGCGGGTCTAATGCATATTAGGTAATTGTTGATCACNAACTATAACATATTTTCCCAGAATAATCATTTGCATGTACAGCGGGTCTAATGCATATTAGGTAATTGTTGATCACATTGTACCAAAAGGACATTAAAAAAAAATTTCATTGTATATCCTAGACAGTGCTGTTGTCCATTAGTGACTACCAGCAGATTACAGAAGAACATACCCTAAGAAAAACTAGAATTGAAAATTCTAACTATATAATAATAATAAAAATTTTAAGAAAAGGTTCTCATTACAAACAGTTTAACTAATTGAAGTTTACTGTAATTGTATATGCAAGTAAACGTAACAAGTGTTTTTTTCTAGTGCTACATATTGTTTTTCACACTTTTTTCCTTTTTTACTGATCTAAAATGTTCAATGTTTCTTTTTCTCCGCTGTCATCCAACACTGACAGAAGCAAAGTCTAAATTCCATGCAACAAATTCATCGCCAGTCGCCAATGGTTGGCGACAGCCAACTGCTTCACTCTGGCTGCAGATCCTCGTGCTGCATCGCATAATGCTATTGTGAAACCAGGCTTTAACAATACACATTAACCTACTATTTTAAGTTATATAAACAAAGAGACTGAATCGTAAATGTAAACCGCTGAAACAAAAAATAAAAGTGTCAATTACAAATGTTATTTCTGTCCAAAGTAACAGTATTTGAAAGAGTTTATTCACTCAAAAATTACGCTGCTACAGTAAATCATAAGTCAACGATACTTAAAATAACACAAATAAAATTGTAAACAAGATAAGAGCAAAGCTGGCTACCACAGCAGTAAATATAAATTACCATGTTAATAGAACCTTCCTAACACCCTCACAATTTCAAGAAATAAGGTTGTTATGAAAGGTCAGTTGCTATAGATATTTTGGAGAATTTTGCAGAGATTTTAACCCAACCACTATACATCAAAATTTGCATATATATTTTTTTTTTAATGAAGACTGTGTTCAATCACCTCTAGCATGAAAACCACATATTTTTTAAATATTAAATTTAATATGCAGGCATTTTCTGAAAAGAATGACACCCAAGAAGAGACTTATAAATACTTAGTTCCTCCTCCCCATATCTCCCATAATGTTGAAAACATCTAAAGGTGCTAGGATTTACTGAGCATCGTAAATACATTTTGAATTGTCTCCGGTGTAGAATTATCATGATTTTCCCATGGAATATTAATTTAATTCAATATTCAGATGTCTTCCAAATAAAATGATACCACAGAAGAGTATCTACAATCTCCTTTGCCACCAATCATTCACAAAACGTTAACATTGGACAGAGCCTACGTTTTGCGGTGCCAATGTAATATTTGGTAGCCTCTTGCCAAAAATCTTATATTCCAACTAATTATTGATTTATGTTAGTAAACAGACGTCTTCCGAATAAAATACCACAGGAGGGCATCTGTGACCACCTGTGTCTCCAATCAATTAAAAAAAATTAACATTGGACTTAACCTATCTTTTTTGCCATGCAAAAATTCAATGTTTGGTGGCCTCTTGCAAATAATTTGACAATATTTCAACCAAATATTAATTTTTATTAATAAACAGACAATCTTCTGAATAAAATCATACCACAAAAGGGTAACTACGACCTTATTTGTCACCAATCAAACACACAAGCGTTAACACTGGACAAAGCCTACAATTTTCGGTGTGGAAATTAAAGATTTGGTAGCCTCTTGCAAAAAACTGACAATATTGCAACAAAGTGTTGATTTATATTAATAAACAGATGTCTTCCGAATAAAATATCACAGGAGGGCATATGCGACCTTTATCTCCAATTAATTACAAAAACTTTACCATTGGACACATTTTTCGGCATGAAAATGTATTATTTGGTGGCCTCTTGCAAAAAAATCTGACAATTTCATCAACAAACTATTAATTTATATTAATAAACAAACATATTCTGAATATAATTATATTACAGAAGGGTATCTGCAACCTACTTTGTCAACAAACAATTATAAAAACTGTAACACTTGATGCTGCATACTTTTTCGCGCCACATTTACAAACAAACCAAAGCTTCGTTGTTTACACCGTAACCAATGGTATAAACACATTGAAGGCCATGTATGTCTTATGTCTTATGAACCCCAAGGGATGAACACAGTAAAAGGGTGGACGAGGGAAGCGGAAGTTGGCAGGATGCCGGAAGCGAGAATGTATTTGGCTCTCGTCAAATGTGATGGACTGGCAGAAAGGTGGAGGCCACTTTGGGAGGAAGACTTGTAGTGGTTTCACAATCCACAGTTGTATTTGTGAATCAGTTTGCAGGCTTCCACACTGCTGATGGCATGTCATAAAAAAAAAAACAAATGTGTAATAAGTTATTAACAAACAGTAACCAAAACCCAAGTCTTAATAGCACAAGTAAAGTGAGAAGGCAAATTAGGTAAAGCACAATGGCAAGACAAATAGTGATGGTGATCTCATCTTACGAGGAAACATTCGACTGCCTGAGAGGTGGAGGGTGGACAGTGTCAATAGCACTGGTGGCAGACAGGAACTGGTACGTAGTATTAGGTATGCTCTGGCCTGGCCCATATGGTGCTCACCAAAAGAAAGATGTGCAGCAATCTAAAGACGTGGAACAAATTAATTTCTTGACAGATTTCCCTCAAAATTTCAACTTTTTTCTCCCTCATTTTTTACAGTTCTTAAAAACAAGTTGCTATAGAAAGATGATCATTTTAATTGGGATCAATATAGAGGTTCTACTGTACAGTCAACTCCCGCTTTACCGGGGGTGGCTTAATCGGGTTGTGGCTTAGCCGTGGAGCAACCAGTTCAAAGTCAAATATTGAACAGCTTACGCCAGTCGCGTGCCGCTGCTATTAATAACCAATGCGCGCGCTGTTAATTTTCTGGCAGCAGTCAAGTGAAGCGGTACTGGTTTATTTTAAATTAAAAGTGTTCGGGTACTATATTTATACATAGATTGGAAATGTTAGGAATTTGGGAAACTTGTCGAACAGCACATTTTCAGTCATAATAATAAAATATTTCACGATTAAAACTGGCATCTGCTCATCAAAAAGGTGAGATTGGGTAGTTTACAGCAGTTTGTACATGTAGGGGTTATTTATAAAGTAACCGTGGCACAGAGTGTGACTGGATGATAAAATATCACATTAACATAAATATTATTTGTCGCACAAATGATTCCATTGCAAACAATGGGTGGTTTCAATAAATAAATAATATTTATTTTTGCTTTGTTACTTAAGTGAGAGGGGAGTCAGGACAAAACTAAATGGTGAGCCAGCCTCAGAAAGGCTTGGCAATTGCAGACCAAATCCAAATTATTAGCAAGCAGAATCGCTTCACACGGAAATATGTTACATTAAAATATTTATAGAGCTCGCAGAAAATTACAAACTCTGAGAATTTGTTTGTATATTTGCATTTTACACATTAAAAATAAGTAATTTCATGGGGACGTTACTTCCAAAGCGAGCAGCATGCACTGGCCAACAGATGGCAGCACGGTCGCCTATTTCACTACTGTGTTGCAAAAGTATATCTATCACGTCCCTTTAAAAGTAAATAATAAATTTCATGACGTTGTACATTCAAACTTTCCTTGCATAAAAAATAAAAACTATATGGCAAATGTTTATATTGCAAACGTAACCTTGTCTTAGTGCAAAAACTGTCTAAATACCTCCATCATCACTTCTGTGCGACCATGGTACTTCATGTCCCCCATATTAATCAGCCTAGGTCTAATGCTATATAGGAAATGTGACTCCAAAAACTTGTTAAACCTTTTATCTAGTTAGGGGTTCTGTTCATCATACTATGAAGTTCCATTGCTGGAAAACCATTCTTCACACTCGTCCTGACCTGAATGGGTTATTCTGTCAGTTTGTGTTCGACAATGCTGGCTTCAATATCTGCACAATCGATGGATTAAACACTTCCATGCTATAGGAGGCATTAGATGCACTACCCCAAAAAGTTCAGTCGTAAGAATAACCAAAATACCATGATTAACCAAGATGCCCAGCTCAAAATCTTCTAGAGAGCTTGNGAAAGTTCAGTCGTAAGAATAACCAAAATACCATGATTAACCAAGATGCCCAGCTCAAAATCTTCTAGAGAGCTTGTAGTTCTTCCACTGGAAGTATTAGGAAAAATGGAAGGTAGTTTTAAAAATGTGACTGTGGAGGACCTAGGAGTTTGAGAACAAGAAATGGCACAGTCTAAACCTTATGACATCCTATAGATGTCTGCAAAATGGCTCAGTATCCCCGGGGTTCCAGAATGGAAGGGATTTATGCATTCTATAACAAAAGGCATGTACAATGAAAAGACAAAGGTTGTCCCACTTCCTTCCATTTCCTGACCACCATATGATGACACAATCTACACAGCGTTATGATTTGCTACTGACTTAAGTGTCAAAAGCAAGTCCCCGATTGTTACGTTTGACCAACCAATTTATATTAAAAGTAAAGAGATAGTCGCAGCAGCTCCACCTGACTCGCCGCTGTCTAAATGTGTAGTACGACTAGGTGGATTTCACCTTTTGATGTCTTTTTTTGAGGTGCATTGGATATTTCATGGATGGAAGTGGTCTCAAGGGACTGATGAGTATCATCTATACTCCAGTATAAGTCGATAAGATGTTGCAAGGTCATGCCTTTGCTAGAGCAGTGTGAGCTCATTTACTAATACAAACAGCTTTGTCAAACATAATACTTAAGCAACTTGACATCAGTGCTGAGGAACGAAACGCTATCGATGTTATGACACATTTTCAAGATGAGTCTCCTTCACTGAGTTCACTGAATCAAAACCCCCTACCTAGCATCTCTAGCAAAGAAAATGGAAAACAATCTGACTCAGCTTAAGAAATATGGACTGACTTCAACGCTCTGGGTTCTATATTTCAATCTTGTCACCTTGGTGAAGTAATATATTCATGCTGAACGATCAGGTGATTAGGATGCCCACCTCAGATGTGTACAGCAAATGATGCCATTCTTCCATGCCCGTGGCCATTTTGCAAATGCTAAATCTTGTTGTCTTTACATGCAGGATTTGTGGAAACTACCGTTCATAATGGCACCACAAGAATATGAGAAATTTGTGAATGAAGGGTAATTCACGATGTGAAGGACGGATCGATTTTGGACAGGAGTTTGGACAGACTTTGATGCGGAGTATGAAAAGTTAAGTTTGGGTGGCCTAACACGAGGACGGGGTGTCACAGACAGTGTTGTAAATAAGTGGGTCCTGGGTCTGACTACCACTTATGACATTTGCATATGTCATTAGAAGAATTTTATGGAGTTAATTTTTCTTCCAGTGAGCAGCACGAAGATCAGGGAAGCCCATAAAGCTAGAAATGCCACAGACATTGCTAAGGTTTCACTTTGGTTTGAAAGTCATTCCCCAATCCCTGTTACAGACGAAATCATGTCAATAGCTACTGGAGTCTTGGGAGACAACACAATCCCATGCTATGATGCTCTAGCAGTTGGCAAGCAAGCAATTTGGCCAAAATGGTTGGTAAAATTTGTACAGATGTGAAATTGTCACGAAAAGATCGAGAACCTCCTCTGGCCCGCATTACTGGCTCTGTTAAAATTCATGATGACCAAGAAGTAGTTGAACCTTTCCTGATTTTCCAGAGGATATCCATCAGTAAGCAAACCGATGAGGACTTCAAGACATGCTTGCAGCATGAGTTGGCTCCATTTCCGTTAGCCCTCTCCGATGAAACAATAATGCGGAAAACAAATAAATCTGCCCTATAGGACATATTTGAAGCAAAAGAAAAGAATGTTGATCTCCACAACTTCGACGTTGTTGTGGATGGTGGATTCCTCTTACACAAAGTTGCATGGTCAAGAGGTTCCACATGTTCGACTATTGGCCAAAGCTACATCAATTACATCCTCAAATATTANACAAAGTTGCATGGTCAAGAGGTTCCACATGTTCGACTATTGGCCAAAGCTACATCAATTACATCCTCAAATATTATTCCGGTAAGGGTTGTACTGTAGTTTTTGATAGCTACTCCAGCACAGCAAACAGTACCAAAGACGTTGAGCAGAGGCAAGGATTGACTTAAGAAGTCTGTGGACATACACTTTGGTGAGGACAGAAAGATCACCGTCAAGCAAGACCACTTCCTTTGCAATGGAAACAATAGACTGATTTCCATGCTATCGGTCAGACTTTGTGACAGTGGGATTAAACGTCAAGCTGCATCTGACGATACTGACACATTAATTGTTACAACTGCCACTGACAAATCCATGATCAGTGACAATATAACAGTTATTGGTGAAGACGNACAAAGTTGCATGGTCAAGAGGTTCCACATGTTCGACTATTGGCCAAAGCTACATCAATTACATCCTCAAATATTACTCCGGTAAGGGTTGTACTGTTGTTTTTGATAGCTACTCCAGCACAGCAAACAGTACCAAAGACGTTGAGCAGAGCCAAGGATTGACTTAAGAAGTCTGTGGACATACACTTTGGTGAGGACAGAAAGATCACCGTCAAGCAAGACCACTTCCTTTGCAATGGAAACAATAGACTGATTTCCATGCTATCGGTCAGACTTTGTGACAGTGGGATTAAATGTCAAGCTGCATCTGACGATGCTGACACATTAATTGTTACAACTGCCACTGACAAATCCATGATCAGTGACAATATAACAGTTATTGGTGAAGACGTTGACCTGGTGGTTCTACTCACAATTTTAACCCCAGCCAAACTGGAAATATTATTTGTGAAGCTGAGCCATGGCAAGACTAAAACAAAGATCTTTTCATCGAAGGACGTACCTTTAAGAAGGATACTGATCTGCAGGATGTTGCCGATGTATTCAACAGTTCCACATCTTTACACAAGGCTGTAGCAGAAGCAGGTAACATATGTTTCCTCAAATTGTATGGAGCACCTGCTAAAGAAACCTCCCTCAACTTGCACTGCTACCATTCAATCACAGAGTCTGTATCCAATGCCAAACCAGGTATGTTTGCGCTGCCACCAACGGAAGGAACAGCCAAACAGCACTCCTTCTGAGTGTACCAACATATGCAGCTGTGGCTAGGGAATGAACTACCTCCCGAACTCTGGGGATGGGGCACAGACAGAATCAGCTAATGCCAGTGGCAACAGAAGACCCCATCGCACCCAATTATATTCTAAATGTCATATTGAAAGTGTGGGTGTAGAAAACGTGCAATGAATTGCACCACCATTTGCCATAACTGTCATGGTGAGTGCCTAAATGGCATCAGTGTAACTCATGAATAAGTCAAAGAGGAAGTCAACGACTTGGAACCACTTCTTGAAGCCACCGATGAGGATGTGAATCCAGAACCATCTATGTCTGCTGTTGATAAACCAGTTTCAAGACCCTCTCACCAGAGGAAAAAACAGAGAATAGTGTAAAACAAATGTACTGTAAATCAAAATTGTAATATATTGATGAATTAATTTGTTATTTTATCATATTTATTACATGCTCCCATACATTTATGTTTCTTATAAACTCCTTCGAAAAACTGATGTTTCAGAAATTATGAGCTTGTATGTAAGGCTATAGAGTAGCATTAATGTAGTAAACAGCGAAAATTTACTATATTCAAATCAGATTATCTCAGAAACTATTAGCAATATGAAACAAGTGAATATAATCATCCTTGTGTAAAATTTTGTGAGCTTCAATTTTGTACTAACAATTTTTGAAATATTTATGAAAAACCGCACTTCTTTTTCAAGATGGCGAATAGAGCTCACGTCTGATTCATCGGGACTTTTGATACAATCAACACTAGACACCCATAAATTAGTGTGCCAAGTTTCAAAACTATCGTATTTATTTCACTTGAGAAACCTATTTTGACTGGGCTATAAGACCGTTTCACCCTGAGAAACTGAAGCTAGTTAAAGACACTGTGAACTGAATTTTTCTAACAAAAATTTTGTAACATGTTTCTTAAATACATACAAAGGCAGATATATAATTAAAAATAATATACAGTAAACTCCCGATTTTCTGGGGTAATGAATGGTTAAGGGTTCACGGATAACCAATATTCACGGTTAAAGCAATTGAAGAAGAGGTTGTGGGAGTTTGTGAATGTTTACTTTAGGCCTACATACTGTAGACGTAGGTTATGTAAACAAATAATTTAGTCATATAAGAATTAAATATTTTCACAGCCAGTGTGTGGCAACATCACAAATTATATTAACATCATCACATACATAAAATCTTGTATCAGCTTGACGCGTGCCGCATACTGCTTAGTCATACCCCCGCCATCGTAAATCCGCATCCCCAATCTAGGGCCCCAGTAGACACGTGCCGCAAGGCGGGCTGGCCCGGGGGGGCGGACATGCAGTTGAGAGGCATGAGAAAATGGACACGCGCGGGGGAAAATGCAGAGGTAAGCTAGCAATTCCCCGACGAGGGATCTCCAGAATTAAGACACGTGGGAAGGCGGGCGGCGGCTAGAATATCGCTGACGCACCCTGAATGAGATGCGTGGGAAGGCGGGCGGCGTCTGGAAGTGTCACAGAGGCGCCTATAGTCGAGATACGTGAGAAAACACTAACGGTGACGGGCAGAATTCCCCCCC
>NQII01006024.1:88047-107255 GCA_002778355.1 Clitarchus hookeri | reverse complement strand
GAGACGCACGGGAAACGCTAACAGAGGTCAGCTAGGTGTCGCCGAGGGGGGGTTAAGAGTTCCGACAAGTGGAGGAAGTAGAGAGTTGTAAAAGGGCACCGAAGGCGCCACGCCGAGACGCGGTAGGTGGACATTTGAAGTGCCGCGCCGAGGGGAGTCAGTCAGTCATGTAGAGCCGTCGCGGAGGCCGAGGAGCAACCCAGAAGGAGGACGCCAGCTGTGTCCACCACGCCAACGAGATCCAGCCGAGAGCCCGTGACGGGCCGTCCAGCTGACCGGACCTCAACCTACCGCCGGAACAACCCCAACAGGAAATACATTTAAGTACCAGCGTCCGTCGCTCAAGGAACCTTCCCCGATGCCTAGTGTTCCCCCACGATGTTGGAAGCAGTTAGCACGAGTACTTTAAGCAGCCCTTAAGGCTCCCAACTTGCAGGGTACAGTTAAGTGTCTATGTTTGTATTGTTATTACCAAATACAGACTTTTAAAATAATCACTGAGAGACTAAGTTATTCTTCACCTCCTATTCGACATCCAAGGCACCCATAGTCTGTGCCTGGTAAAGGTAACCCATACTCTATGACCCTCCCTGTGTCTCACAGGGAGGCAAATAGCATCAAGCTGATGCGTGAACGACTGCAAGAAAATTTCACGTTGGCTAGTTTGACAACCTACATTTGCACATCAGACATCAGAAAAACATGCAGGCAACAAGGAGATTGTACACAAAATGTCTATGAATTTTATTTTATATTGTTACAAAACAGCTGTTATTAGTGAAACAAATTAAACTTTGTTCTAGAATAATGTGTACTGTCAAGGTGTTTAAATGAAATGGAATACCATATGTGATAGTTTAGTTTCGCTTGTCTCTTCTTCATAGACCATAGTTAGTGCTTGCTGCTAACGTCGCTACGTGCATGCTACATATAAATTATTAATTGAAAAGGCTGCACATCTATTGCAGAGTATTTTGTCAAAATTTCTACACAATTTGAAGTAATATATTTAAAAAAAGAGTTGTTTTGAGCCCGCACGAGATGAAAAATTTACTTTTAATGGGACGTGATAGATATACTTTTGGGACACAAAAACGACATAGGCTACCATGCTGCCATCTGTTGGCCAGTGCGCACGGCTCGCTTTGCAAACCACAAACCCATGAATTGACTCATTTTTCAGGTGTATAATGCAAATATACAAACAAATTCTCAGTGTTTTAAATTTTCTGCAAGCTCTATAAATATTTTAACGTAACATACTTCCATGTGAAGTGATTCTGCTTGCTAATAATTTGGATTTGGCCTGCAATCGACAAGCCTTTCTAAGGCCGGCTAGTCATTTTATATTTTTTTTTTGTCCTGACTCCCCTCCCACATCCGCAACAAAGCAAAAACATATGTTATTTATTTATTTATTAAAACTACGTGTTCTTTGTGATGCAATCATTTTTGCAGTAAATAATATTTATGTTAATGTTATATTTTGTCATCCAGTCGCACTCGGTGCCACGGCTAATTTATAAATAGCCTCTATGTATACGAACTACTGTAAANTATATTTTGTCATCCAGTCGCACTCGGTGCCACGGCTAATTTATAAATAGCCTCTATGTATACGAACTACTGTAAACTACACTATATCACCTTTTGGAAGAGTGAACGCTTGTTTTAATCATGAATAATTTTATTATTATGAATGAAAATGTGCTGTCTGACAATTTCCCCAAATTCCTATTACTTCCAAGTTTCACATATATTCACTGTTAAAAACATGAGTAAATATAGTACCCTAACACTTTTTATATTAAAATAAATCAGCACTGCATCACTTGACTGCAGACTGGTAATTAACAATGTGTGCATGGGTTATTATTAGTGGCGGCACGCGACTGGCGGCAGCTGTTCAATATTTAACTTTGAACTGGTGGCTCCACGGTTAAGCCGCCCCCGGTAAAACGGAAGTTTACTGTATATAGTGTTGCATATGGTGGCGTTAAGACTTGTATATATTTACACAAGGACCTAACGACATGTGTATATCTCTGTATGGACTAATTTCTTCACTATATGGCATCGCTGCAAGTAGTTTGTGGCACCAGTATAATTCAAGATGGTGACATTGTAATTTTGCCACAAGCGTGTCTGGCACTATTTGTTTAGTTTTAAATGTTTTTACAGTATTCTCGCAAAATTTTTTGGTCTTCCAAGCAGGATTACTCATCCGTGCTTTCCATGTAGTGACCGGGATACATTTTTTCTTCGTTCATTTTACATGTTGTACATCATTCAAGTATCACCTCAAGATTATGAAACTTACCGCCGCCACTCTGAATCCACTCATCGCTGTAGCATCCTTGGAAGAAAGACAGATTTTTCATCTTATTCAATCGCTTTGTGAGAGACATTGCTGTGCTGGTGAACGTTTCATCAAAATTACTTTGTTGGTGCTTGTTTATCCTTATGCTCTTNTTGTGAGAGACATTGCTGTGCTGGTGAACGTTTCATCAAAATTACTTTGTTGGTGCTTGTTTATCCTTATGCTCTTGTTCATTGTGTTCAACACGTGGGTGAGTAGTTTTTCTTTGTCTGTTTCTGTGCATCATCCCGTATGCAGGGTTTGTGGATAGAATTAATATTTTCACATTTGAGATAAGTCATTTATGCCTGGCTGCCAAATACGTTTTTCCTATCCTAGGTTTTGAATGTATTGTCTGTTCTGCTTGAACCGCTTTACTGCATCTGGTATTACATGCATCTTGTTTGCTCAATCAATAGCCATGGGTTTCCAAGTATTTTTACTATAGTTAAAGATTCAAGAAAGTAAACTAAAACACGTCGGATAGGGTTAAAGTTCTTGTAAAGGGACCCAAAGTTACAATAAGTACTGTTCATGAAGTGAAAGCGTTTGGTGTGCAATTAGATGCTATCAAGGCAGCAGTAAATTCATTGTTCAACGAACTTCTAAAAGCAGAATTCTTGCCAGATAACTTTGATGAAAATCTGCTTACATCTAAGCACGAGTCTTTCTTTGCTTTAATGTCAGACGTCCTATGTAACATAACCTTATTTTTTCCACCCATGTCGTTCAAACCTTGCCAAACCCAGATATTACTACCACATCTGCCGCTGCACATGTTCGTCTTCCGGAAATCAATTAGCTATCCTTTTTGGGTCAGTGGGAAGAGTGGCCAATGTTCTCCCAACCGTATCAAACTACGATCCATGACAATCAAGCCCTGGCTGACATTGAAAATTTTGAATAATTGTTGGGATATTGGTCAAAAATCTGCCGGTTAGTGTTGAAAACTATTCAGTTGCCTGGGAACTTCTTACATCCCACTAGCATAATTCAAGGAAATTAACTACCTTGTACATAAATAGGATTCTCTATTTGCCTGGTGTTAACTCCACAGACCACATGTCTATTAGACAGTTTAACATTAACATGTTCAGTGAAAATGCTAGAGCCCTAGAAGGGCTAGGATGTAATGTGACAGAAAATAACCCAGTGCTTGCTACAATCTTGTCACGTAAATTGGATGTAGGTATCAGGACAAAGTTTGAAAATTCACGCACTGATACATTTCCCACTGTTTCAGAACTTATTGCTTTTCTGCATTTGAGGGTAGCTAAGATGGATTGTACTATGAATGTGGGGAAGACGATTAGTGTGGGTCAAGCGTATCAAAAACCATCTATTAAGTAAAGCCACACAACTTCTCAACAGGAGTCAGTCTTTGTTATGAACTCTGAACCCAAATTACCAAAGTAATGCCTAGTATGTCAGAAAACCTCTCACTCTATTTACAAATATCCGGAGTTAACCAACCTACTAACCGACAGACAATAGTTCGTAAAAAAAAAACTGTTTTTTAGAACTGTTTCTGAGCAGGCCATGGATTAGCAGCTTGGGCTTCCTCTCACACATGTTATCGATGCAAACAGAAGCATCACATCATGCTCCACAAAGATGGTGAGCCTAATCCAACTCCAGGGGGTAAATACCAAGGCTCTGACCACACTGACGATCCTAGCAGCACATTCACAGGTGTATCAGCTCATGACCGTAGACCTGTCCAACTGTCAACAGCTCTAGTTGTGTCTAGTGTATAATAAGCCTNAAACCTCTCACTCTATTTACAAATATCCGGAGTTAACCAACCTACTAACCGACAGACAATAGTTCGTAAAAAAAAAACTGTTTTTTAGAACTGTTTCTGAGCAGGCCATGGATTAGCAGCTTGGGCTTCCTCTCACACATGTTATCGATGCAAACAGAAGCATCACATAATGCTCCACAAAGATGGTGAGCCTAATCCAACTCCAGGGGGTAAATACCAAGGCTCTGACCACACTGACGATCCTAGCAGCACATTCGCAGGTGTATCAGCTCATGACCGTAGACCTGTCCAACTGTCAACAGCTCTAGTTGTGTCTAGTGTATAACAAGCCTNACAGGTGTATCAGCTCATGACCGTAGACCTGTCCAACTGTCAACAGCTCTAGTTGTGTCTAGTGTATAACAAGCCTCATTTGATGCGCTGCCTGCTGGACAATGCAGCTCAGGCATCAATTCATTTCAGAAGCCTCAGCAGAGGTACTGTCTCTGCCCCTTCATAAGGCCCGTGAAAGAGTTTCTGGTCTTTCACAAGGAGCTGTCAATCTAAAGGGTGTAATCAGTTGTAAAATTCACTCATCTATGGAGTCTCGGTACACATTTGATCACTCTCTGTTCGTTGTGTCCAAATTTCCCAGTAATTTACCACGGACTTCTGTGGATCACAGAGTCCGAACACGAATGGGTTCCCTTTCTCTTGCAAACACTCAATTTGACAAACCTGCACCCATTGACGTGTTGTTAGGGGCTGATGTTTATGTACGTATGTGTTTGAGTGGCAGATTGGAGTTAGGACTGCATATGCCTGTGGTACTAGAGTCAAAATTTGGATGGGGACTGCTGGGAGAATACCCACAGTCTTCCACTGAATCAGATCACAGTCTAGTTTCAATGTTTGTTGGTATGGATGATTCGTTGGATTCGACTTTGAAGCGATTCTGGGAAATCGACGAACCCCCTTGTGCCATTACAAGGTCGCCAAGTGCTGATTGCTGCGAGGAACATTTTCAGGACACGCATTCCAGGGATGATTCAGGGAGATACATGGTTCGCCTTCCTTTTAAACCTAAGACCCTATCTCTTGGAGAATCGTACTTGACTACAAAACATAGGTTCTATTCTCTGGAAACAAAACTTGCATTGCATCCCAATCTGAAGTCCATGTACAAAGATTTCANACAAAACATAGGTTCTATTCTCTGGAAACAAAACTTGCATTGCATCCCAATCTGAAGTCCATGTACAAAGATTTCATAGCTGATTATGTAGAATCGAAACATATAGAATCATATGTTCCCTCCAACCAGCTGAGTGATGCTAGGAAGACACCTGAATGTTTCATTCCTCATCATGGTGTTTTAAAAATGTCGAGCTCAACCTCTAAATTGAGGGTGGTATTTGACGGAAGTGCCAAGACCACCACTGAAGTTTCGTTTAACGATGTTCTTCTTCCAGAACGAGATCAGCGTACTAGGCAACAGTGCACAGCTGTGATAGGTTATGGCACCAGCTAGTAGGAGCAGCATTGCTGATTGACATTGAGAAGCCAAGATGTTCTGGGCCGTTGTAGTGTTGGTGTTTGACAAGTTAAAAAGATAAAATAGTTTAAAGGGTACAGACACAATAATGCATTTGACATCTTCAAAGAAAGAAAATTCCATTTATTCAACAAAGTTTAGAAAAAAAAAATAATTCAATTTTTTTTTAAGATATTTAATGCCTGGTCCGTTACTGTAAACTATATGTTGCGAGAATACTGTACAAACACTTAAAACTATACAAATAGAGTCAGACACGTGAGTGGCGAACTTGACCACATCACCATCTTGAATCATACTGGCACCAAGAAATACTTGAAGCAATGCCATGTAGTTGAAGAAATTAGTCCATGCGGAGATATACCATGTCATTAGGGCCTTGTGTAAATATATACAAGTCTTATCACACAATACGCAACATACTGCCTGCCAGACCGGCCAAGGTCTCTTGATTAGGTAGAAAGATTTGTAACTCTTACAGTACATATTTACACTGCATGAATAGAGAAATGGCAAATTTACTGGGCTGGAAGACAATATTACTTGTGCACTGGTCTACACAACTGTCCCTTCTTGGTGCATAGGTCGATCACTCTAGCCACATCATCACGTCCAAGTGAAGATTCACAATTCCAACAAGGCACCAGGCAAGAGGTGGTTCATGTTCTTCCCCAACTAGAACCAAATCTCCAACCTTGAGTACTGGTTGCTGGGTGTGCCACATGCCTCTGTTGCAGTTGCTGCAAGTACTCTTCATATCTTCGCTTCCAAAACTTGTTAGCGAGTGCACACATCATTTCCCACCTTTGAGATAAACAGATAATCATCACCACATGATTCAGGCACCGCTACAAGAGGTCTACTGATCATAAAATGCCCATGTGTAAGGGCAGCAAAGTCGTTTGGCTCAGAAGACACTGAAGTTCGAGGCTTGAATTGAGGACAGTTTCAACTCTAGTGCAGAGTGTCATCAATTCTGCAGTCAGAATTTTATTTCCAACTACTCGCCTAAGGTGGTATTTGGCAGACTTGATGTCAGCTTCCCACAATCCTCCCTAATGTGGACTGGCAGGTGGGAGAAAATGGAAGCTAATGGAGTGAGTCAATGCAAAATTCTCTAGTACTGGGGAACGGAGGAGCTGAGTGAAATACTGCTGAAGATGCTTTGAAAGTGCTTCTAGTTTTGTTACTTCTAGTTCTGCTAACCAATTTCAAGAAATTATTCCACTTTTTCCTTGCTGGAGATGGAAGGTCGTCATCCCAATCTAGACCCTGAGTCCACAAACATTGCATTAGCATTTTAACCAACACAATTACTGGTGATAACCAACCCATAAGATCATATATATATACAGGCTGTTTCAGACAGGACAAAGCGTTTGGTTGCTACTCCATTGGTGACACTCAAATGGCGCATGAAAAGGAATCCTTTTTGTTCCAATATAAACCCAGAATATTTATCACAGTGTCTACAAAGTCTGCAGAAAAAAAGTGACCTATGTTTCCCATGTTGTAGAAACACATGCGTAATGCTGGCTGTCCTCTGTCTATGCGCACTGTTCAGCTTGAAGTGATACGTTGTAACGTCGCAATCGTCAGAACTGGCGACCGAAAATTGCAGCTCAGGTTTGCTCAATCGGTAGAAACATGAAAACTTTTAAGACGCCATATAAATATAAAATAAAGTCAAGTCTCGGTTTAGTTAATGTAATTAATTTTAATATTCCAAAGAAACAGCTCACACACAAGCTTCAAGTATGCAGAGTCCCGAACAGTCAGTTTCACCAGACAAACAAGTACAGAGCAGCACCACAGTAGTTTATTTATTAATCACGTCATTCAAAACTTGCATCGCAAGATAAAATTACGAAGGTAGGAGGGACGTCGGTTCCCTCCTGGCACCTTAGTGACCTCCCACACCGGCGGAGAAATAATTTAGCAGGATAAAGTTGCCGGTGTGGGGGATATTTGCCACCCCGATGCATCCTCTCAGAGTGCTGGTCCTATTTCGTTTTTGGGCGATAGGCACACAGGGTCTAAGTCACCCCGTACCTAACTCCACTCCTCACCCCTGGGTGCCAAAAACGTGACCAAATCAGGGCATGGCGTGGGCCAGAATCCCTTCAAAAGCATATGCGACCCCCGTCGCAACCACTCCCCACGCCATGCCGAATCGCGTTGTAGTGAATATATAATCAAATTTTCAGAACCTTCTAGAAGGAACAAATGTTTACTGAAGCTTCTATATACAAATGATGACGCGAACAAAACCTAATATTTCTGAAAAGGCAAACGTATGACCGATAAACATACTACCACTGCAATAACTTCGAATCCTGATAAAATATTACAAAGCCTCGCAAAACAAAAGAAAATTAACCAACTATCCCGTTAATTATCATAACTGTGTCATTATGTCAGCACATAAACGATGTGCCCTCCAATAGTACACACTCCATAGCGCACCAAATGGGAGTGTCCCATTCAACTGTATGGGACGTACTGTGGGTAAACCGCTGCCATCCCTACCGCTGGCAGGAAGTACAAGGCATTCAGTAAAAATACGCTTTCAAAGGCTCATATCTCCTTTAATATTCTGTTTAGGTATATGGTGTCTTGTATTTTTCGACTTTATTTTTTATAAGGAATCACCTCCCGCAGTTTGGCCATTTAATTTCCAAACAACCTGTATAGCTAAACTGACAAATATATAACGGGTTTTACCAATTTGTGTTTCTACTATATTCAAATGTTTCTCTTTACGCATTGATTTTAATTTATATTACTAAAGTATAGATTTCATGATGCCCGTTTTATGACGTGATGGGAGCTTGATATATGTGACAACAGGGCTTGGTAATGTCTTTCACACAAATGGTACGATTTATTTTGCTATTTTACACACACATGCACGCATGCACACACATGCACAATATGACCTGAAGAGACAGTACACACAATATATAATTCTATATTTAATTTCGTAATACAATGTGTGAACAACAGCTATAGCTGCAGCACCAAGAATTCCTTACGTAATTTAATAAATAGTGCCACTTCTGCTCTCAAGCACGCGCAATAAGCTGGGAGAGCTGATAACAGTTCTGAAATGTCCCTTTGGTTGACGGCCATGGTTCACAAAACTAAAAATAGGAAGTTGTTTGACTTTTCTGATACGCTCATTTTAAATTTTTGAAGTGAAGTGCTGCAAGCATTTTGGGATAAACCTTGAATTTTAATAATCAAAGCAAGAAATAATTGCAATTATTTAAATAGTTTTGAAAACTCTGATTGGAATCTTTTTTTATTTCACTGACTTTTCCATCCTTCATTGCAATTAACTTCACGCTTCAAACTCGATGGTTACATTCCACCTTTAAAGACTTAATTTAGATATTTTGTTAGGCCTAATAGGCAATAAATAAAAGGTATCTATTGTGAGAGTAGTGCAAATCTGTAAACTTTATGTTTATTTAAAAAAATTTTGTTACGATTATTTTATACCACGACAACAATGCCACAACTCCGGGTGCAGCAAAATATCCTAAGTCTTGCACCACACACACCTGGCTCTCCATGTAAACTTGTTTTCAATTACATTTCATAAACCAAACTGTTTGCAAATTATCTGTTTACTTAGAACCAATATTTTGAAGCACATCTGTGCCAATCACGATGTCACAGTCAGCTGTAAGCGAGTCATGATTGACTACTACTGCCAATCGTCTGTTGCCGAGGGCATAGTGCAGTAATGTAACATTGTGGAGTGGAGAGGTGAGATAGATAGATTAAACTAATGGTAGGCTAGAAGAATGAAAAAAAAAAAAAAAGCAGTGAACAACTTGATGGCTTAAAATTGTTTCTATTTTAAATGTGATAGTAAATGTTGCAACAAAACTAGATGATACCCATGTAAAATGAAATCTACTTACAGGAAAGACACACCATCAGACACTTATTTATACAAAGCAATGACAATCCCCCAATCACACAAATTAGTCTATGTACAAAGCTACATTTTTTGCTCCCAAACAAGATACAGCCTGTGTTTACATGAATCATTCGGTGTGACATAAACTGCTAACAGCTTCCCAGTTTCCTTTAAGGCTTGCTTCCACAACCAGGAATATGAATGTTGTGTACAGTCGCATGGCCCTTTGAAATAGTTGTGGTTCATGTTGTCATTTTACATATGATTAATATGAAAACATGTAATCGATCATGATGTGAAAGGTATAGGAGGAGGTATTTAAAACCGAAGTTGGGCAAACACTTTGAATCACGTTTAAAATGCATACCTACATATCACACCAATTAATAAACTTCTTTACATTGTTTAATTGAAACTGAATCCTCTGCTTCCATTCATCAGCCGTAGACACACTGGAAACTCGCATAAGCAGCTGAATTATACAACTAGGTCAGCACAGACCTTCGCTTTCAATTATATTTCGCAACAAAACTATCTGCAAATGATTTATTTCAAACAAGTTTTGCAAAGTGCACACACACCATTCATGATATCAAAGGGGAGAAAAAAAGCCAGCAGCAACTTGTTGGCTCAAAAATGTTTATTTAAAATGTAAATACTAATAAATGTCTGAACAAAACTGGATGGTACCTATGAAAAACGAATCTACGTGTGAAGCAATGATATTTCCCAGATGACACAAGTAAACAATGTCGGAAACTACATTTGTTCCTAGATAAGATACGACCTATCTTTACATGAAGAATACAAAACAACAATACAAGCTGTTAACAGACAATAATTAATTCTCCTCAGTTCACAGGCTTGCTTTGTCAACAAGGAATGAGAACAAGTTAACAAATCATGTTCAGTCATACAACCCTATGAAATGGTTATAGTTCACGTGGTCATTTATATGTAATTAATGCAAAATTTGTGGTGTGTTTTTATCAATCAAAGTTGGTAAAACATTTAAAAATCAGGTTTAAAGCACAAGAACACTACTAACCAAATCAATACAATCGAATGCCTGTTAAAATTACATCAGAACACTCTCNTGAAAATGTAAATACTAATAAATGTCTGAACAAAACTGGATGGTACCTATGAAAAACGAATCTACGTGTGAAGCAATGATATTTCCCAGATGACACAAGTAAACACTGTCGGAAACTACATTTGTTCCTAGATAAGATACGACCTATCTTTACATGAAGAATACAAAACAACAATACAAGCTGTTAACAGACAATAATTAATTCTCCTCAGTTCACAGGCTTGCTTTGTCAACAAGGAATGAGAACAAGTTAACAAATCATGTTCAGTCATACAACCCTATGAAATGGTTATAGTTCACGTGGTCATTTATATGTAATTAATGCAAAATGTGTGGTGTGTTTTTATCAATCAAAGTTGGTAAAACATTTAAAAATCAGGTTTAAAGCACAAGAACACTACTAACCAAATCAATACAATCAAATGCCTGTTAAAATTACATCAGAACACACTCCTTACAAGCTTCAGCATGTAAGCCATCTGCCAAAGACACTTGCATACAAAGCCATACTACACTATTATACAGTTGCAATGACACACACAGATTAATACTATTCGTTACTAAAATGTTTGCAATATAAAACTAGCCCAGTTTCGAAGGCCGGGCTCAGGCGTTCCTACCACATAGAAAAACACCACCACCTTCTTTCTGCTCTCTGTCACAATAATGTGACAGTTTATAACACCAATCCTTCTACTGTCCTCGCTCTTCACAGCAGGGGGCTCATGCCCCCATCTTTCCATAGTTCTTCTTTTCTCTAAGTGTGGCCTTGACACTATTGTTAGTACCAAGTCGTAAAATTTTGACTTTTAAAAGCAGCAAATCCTCTTTTCACGCAGTTTCTTAACTTCAAAAGCATATTCCNGTCAACAAGGAATGAGAACAAGTTAACAAATCATGTTCAGTCATACAACCCTATGAAATGGTTATAGTTCACGTGGTCATTTATATGTAATTAATGCAAAATTTGTGGTGTGTTTTTATCAATCAAAGTTGGTAAAACATTTAAAAATCAGGTTTAAAGCACAAGAACACTACTAACCAAATCAATACAATCGAATGCCTGTTAAAATTACATCAGAACACTCTCCTTACAAGCTTCAGCATGTAAGCCATCTGCCAAAGACACTTGCATACAAAGCCATACTACACTATTATACAGTTGCAATGACACACACAGATTAATACTATTCGTTACTAAAATGTTTGCAATATAAAACTAGCCCAGTTTCGACGGCCGGGCTCGGGCGTTCCTACCACATAGATAAACACCACCACCTTCTTTCTGCTCTCTGTCACAATAATGTGACAGTTTATAACACCAATCCTTCTACTGTCCTCGCTCTTCACAGCAGGGGCTCATGCCCCCATCTTTCCATAGTTCTTCTTTTCTCTCAGTGTGGCCTTGACACTATTGTTAGTATCAAGTCGTAAAATTTTGACTTTTAAAAGCAGCAAATCCTCTTTTCACGCAGTTTCTTAACTTCAAAAGCATATTTCATACACCAGAAAAATTTCCTGCCAATCAGAAAAATATCTATCTATCTATCTATCTATCTATCTATCTATCTATCTATCTATCTATCTATCTATCTATCTATCTATCTANATATATATATATCCCCCAGACATTTCAAGCAGCATTCCAAATACAGAACATTTTACACTTTCCCTTAACTTCCTGATCGTTGACACCCTGACTACTGGATACATGACACCACACTTTTTTAATGTGGCCAGGAAACTGTACATATGTGGATTGTTCACTCGGAAACCAGTACAATTGTGCCAGTGACATCTGCCCAACAGAGATAGTGTTTACTGTGCCATGATCACCTAGTACTGGAAAGCTCAGTACTCAGTGTAGTGCTCTTTACGGATGAAAACCAATTTACTTTCGTTAGCATTTCAGACACCAATAATCTGGAGAGAGCAGGGAACACACAATTACTCCTCCAAAATTGTTGAAAGGCACCAGTTTGCAGGTGGCAGAGTATTCATTTTGGATGGTATAACATCTTCCAAGGAGGTTTAGTCTCTGGTGACCGTTTATGTACCTAGCTTCTCCTTCCTCTCATGCATCTTTTCCACGGTGCTATAGACCTGGAGTTCCTCTACATTAATGACATCATACAGTGACTGTTGCTGAGCTGTCGAAGAGTGAATATATTCACTGCATGGGTTGGCCTGCGTGGTCCTGTACATAAATTAAATCAAACACGGGTCAGACATTGCAAGATGCCTAGCAGCATGTCGCCAGCTGCCAACAACTCCGNGTACATAAATTAAATCAAACACGGGTCAGACATTGCAAGATGCCTAGCAGCATGTCGCCAGCTGCCAACAACTCCGAAGTTGCAAGAGAAATGGGCCACAATGCTTTAAGAGCTTGTCGACAAAACCATACTAAGCATGAACAAATGATGCTCATCCTGCTGCATGGTCATCAGAGGTGATCACATCCCCTACACACGACTGCTGTTTTCTTCCCTGCTGCATGTCACATGGATGTTTCTGTCTTCTGCCCTGCTGTGCTCAGAACCCACTTTTGAGAAAATGTCCTTTGCATCCTTTTGATTCCTTTCTTGGTTGTTCACCTTTCCATAATACAGTAAAACCTTTATTATTCAAAATGTTTAAGGCCAAAATTTTGACTTTGAATTACATAATTTCAACTTATGCAATTTAAAAAAAAAATATTTTTTTATTAATGTTATTGGTTGGGAAATGACTTCTTTGACTTTGAAAACATTACTTGTCTTTTCACATTTTTATTTCTGACCCCTGCTGCGCCCACTATAGTTACATTTGAAACCACAATACTAGGTAAATCNGTACATAAATTAAATCAAACACGGGTCAGACATTGCAAGATGCCTAGCAGCATGTCGCCAGCTGCCAACAACTCCGTAGTTGCAAGAGAAATGGGCCACAATGCTTTAAGAGCTTGTCGACAAAACCATACTAAGCATGAACAAATGATGCTCATCCTGCTGCATGGTCATCAGAGGTGATCACATCCCCTACACACGACTGCTGTTTTCTTCCCTGCTGCATGTCACATGGATGTTTCTGTCTTCTGCCCTGCTGTGCTCAGAACCCACTTTTGAGAAAATGTCCTTTGCATCCTTTTGATTCCTTTCTTGGTTGTTCACCTTTCCATAATACAGTAAAACCTTTATTATTCAAAATGTTTAAGGCCAAAATTTTGACTTTGAATTACATAATTTCAACTTATCCAATTTAAAAAGAAAAAATATTTTTTTATTAATGTTGTTGGTTGGGAAATGACTTCTTTGACTTTGAAAACATTACTTCTCTTTTCACATTTTTATTTCTGACCCCTGCTGCGCCCACTATAGTTACATTTGAAACCACAATACTAGGTAAATCTGACTTAATGATTTCTTTAATAGTGTTCTCACATTGTTCTGACATAGCAGTGACTTCGCTTCCAGAATCAACTAATATGGGTAACAATATCTGCTCTTTCCCTGCAACTGTCCCTATTATCACTGGACATTCATTATTTTGACCATTATCATTTTCTTGTTCCCATTCTGTTACTATTAATTCTGACCATGATTTAGTGAAATTTTGAGTAGATAAAACCGCAATTTGTGTCTCGCAACTATTTTCTGCCCATGCTACTATTGTAGGGGTAGGCTCTGGGCATTGGCCCTCCCCTCCAATTCGTATAAATGCAGTGCTGATGGTGATGGTTGGGGACTGATATTAAAATCTCTTTCTCCCGAGTTTCACCTTCCCTTTGACGTGATCCAGTACCTTTGTAGTTCCTGTTATTTCACCAATTTCGTCCTATGTATCTGTTTCTGACTTCCCTATTGTAATAACCTTGGTACCTCCTATTACCCCAGTGGCAATAATTATTCCCACCTGGCTTATATTTGTTTTCCTGGGCTCCTGTCTCCTGTGCAGATGTTTCCTGTCCCCGTTTATCATTCCTATCCTTCATTCCCATTCACCTCACCTATCAAAAGCCTCCAGAAGGGCCACAACTTCCGACACAAACATAATTTACGTTTCTAAGTTTAAGTTTGTTGGTTTCACAAAACATCCGTGGTATTGATTTTATTGAATAATTCTGTAAATAAATTATTTTATGTTAATAACGAACAAACAAAATTTTAGTAAAGTAAGCTTACAAGGATTTCCATAGAAAACATGTGTTCAAGATGTTGCGAATTTTACAAACCGTAAATTTGCATGTTTTGTAAATAATATATTGTAAACCGTTACTATATTTATTGAAATGCACATGGCCTAAAAAAAGCTGCATTTTCAACACTTTTGTAGTGTGTAAATAATATTTGTTTATTTGCCTATATCGTAAATTCAACGAGTATAAGGTAACTTCAGTCAAAGTGTGTCTGTGTATTACTGCTTGCTATGTACGAATACGAACAGCGATGTATGTATAACATTTTGTTTTTTCATTGAAGTTAAAATTTTCGAAGTTACAACAATTTGAATGTTATTTCCATACAAGCAAAATTTTNGTTTTGTTTTTTCATTGAAGTTAAAATTTTCGAAGTTACAACAATTTGAATGTTATTTCCATACAAGCAAAATTTTCCACTGCTCCATCAAAACAATATGCAACTCAAAATGCCACACACTCATAACAAGATCAACACAATGCTCTCTCACGAAAGACGATAAACTAAAGCCCCCTACCCTCTCTCTCGAAATAAAATTAACAGAAACCCAAAAAACTTAACTTGGCAGTTACAAAAATAAAACACATTGGAATGCTAACGTAGCTATAATATCCTACATTGATTACTGGATGGAAGTTAGCTAACGCCAGTCTTCCAGTACCTACCATGACGAGAAACACGAGGCAAGAGCAAAATGCAAGTGTGCATTGGACTCGAGCTGGTCTTGATTGGGGCTGAAATAAGNGACGAGAAACACGAGGCAAGAGCAAAATGCAAGTGTGCATTGGACTCGAGCTGGTCTTGATTGGGGCTGAAATAAGGAGGGGGAGGGTGCTGGGAGGTGAGGCCTCGCCAACTGGTGGGTGGCTTGAGCTCGTTCTCGGGGGGTTATGCTGCAAAGTACAGTTGAGTCAGGGTTACAGCTCCCGTTGAATTCAGAGGCAGTAGCTGCCTTCCCAACTTGCCACTTCGCACCACTCCTTTGGGTGTAAGGCATACAGGTAGATAATTAAGTCGGCCTCACGAAAGGAGAGCAGGCGATAATGATCCCTGGATAGGTGTATAACCAAGCCGAGACAGAGCCAACCAGAGTAGTACCAGATTACTCTAACCAGCGACAATTCAGCACGGTGGTTCGAGCGGTGGGTTTACCTTGGATGTCCGACGACGACGTTGGATGTATGTCTAAAGGTGGACAGACCTCCAGAACCAGTCTATCACTCCTTCTGGCAACAGTTCAGCGCGGTGGATAGAGTGAGTCAGCTGGGCTGATTGACTAGCTGCCTTGTTGGTTGTGTCACTAGTGGTTGTGGCTCTACTGTAATGCACATCAGGTGCGCAGTATGGGTGCCCATCTAATGAGTGTGTTTGCGATGTATGTGCACCCGGTTAAGGGAGCCTGCAGTCCTACTATAGGTTCGGTAATGGGTCGTAAAAGACGCAATCTCCTGGTTAGGAGAAGAGGAGGGAGAGGGTATAAGCACAATCACCCTAAAATCAGTACTCAGAGGTTTGTTAGAAAACGTATTTATTCCGTGAGGAATAAACACGGCGGCCCCCCGTACTATTTCCCAACTAACCAGGAATTGAATGGAAGTAAACTATGTTAACCAGGAGAAGGGGAACTGGGTCTAAACTGAACCAGAGCAGATGCTGCTAGGTAGCTGTGATACCAACTGTCCTTAACTATCTCAATGCTGTTGTTCAGAAGGGATTTCGGGTGGCACTATCAGAAGGGTAGTACGTCTTGAGAGGGGTTGAAAAGACTTCAGGGGTTGCTGGTGCAGGTCTTGGAAGAGCTTCTGGTAGGTTGCAAAGACATTGGGGTCAGCAGAGCTCCAGCACATCAGGTGGTGGAGCAAGCTGCTGGAGACCAAATGCTGTTTCTCGGTGGTGCACAGACATACATTCACCTGCCCGTGGGCTCGTCTGCAGGGGTGGCGGGGGAGAGCTCCTCCTCCCAGGGGGCGGAGCTGCGCTCACTAGCGGGATCCCTCGGTTGGTGGTGGAACTAGGAAGCTCTGTAACGCTGGGTTACCTCTGCTGCGCAAGCTTTGGTGCTTAACTAGGCTGCTTGGCTAACCTCTTTCACANAGCTCTGTAACGCTGGGTTACCTCTGCTGCGCAAGCTTTGGTGCTTAACTAGGCTGCTTGGCTAACCTCTTTCACAAGCGAGGGGGTAGGCGTGGCATAAGGGCAAAACAATCTTGGCTGACATGTCCGTGGGTGCCCCCGCGTTTAGGGGCATAATGGTAGGCCTCGTAGCAAGTCGTTTCGGGNCATCTTGGCTGACATGTCCGTGGGTGCCCCCGCGTTTAGGGGCATAATGGTAGGCCTCGTAGCAAGTCGTTTCGGGGTTCAAACCCCGTCTGGGGTAAGGTGATGATACGTAAAAATGAGGCGAAGTCATGTTCATAACTATATAAAATAAGCGTCACGTGTCAAGCTGTATTGTATTAATGACATCTCACTGTATACCTACCGCTGAAGAGGGTGCATGAACGAGGTGGTCCAGTGGTAAAACACTGAACTAGCCTTCTGGAAATATCAGGTTTAATTCCTGGTACAGCCATCCTGATTTCTGTTACCAAATCACTCCAGATGAATCCCGGGATGGGTTATTCATACAAGCCACTGCAGATTCAATCTTTGTTCCTACATATCTCAGCAACTATCAAAAATGACCTTGCTATTGAAGACACATTAAGCCATATGCACCTATTTACAGTAAAGCACACTTTAACGAACTTCACGTATACGAACATTTATTATTATATAAGCTGTTTAAGTCCCGACAAAAGCTTATGCAATATAATGGATTTTTCTTTCACTTTAATGAATTTTTACGTTACAACTTCTGGCACAGTAATAAAATATTCACTTTAATGAACACTTTATGACTTAATTCCGTACAAATGCCATAAATTCAGATTTTTTCCCTCCTTAAGATAAACAGAACAGTTAGTAAAATATTGCGATGTTTACAAAAAAAAATGTGTCTTGGCCATGCCATAGCTATTCCACAGATGTTAATGTGAGTGGAGATGCTAAAACCATGGCAAATTGTCACACAAAATGGCGTCTCGGTACACAAAGCACTTGTGGCGCAGCGGGTGTGCAAACTATGCAGTGCCTTTCTCTTGCACTGCAGCGAGATGATTTTCTCGTGTACAGCATCTGTGGTCAATATGATGTTTGTTTACGAGCGGCACAAGGGTTATGTTGTTTTTGAGTGACTGGCTCATAATGAGATATAATTACAAAAATATTAAAAATTATTTTATTAAAAAACGAACTAAATTTTTTTTTGTTTGGCATGTAATTATGTTAGTTATTTTTTAATAAAGTAGTTAATACAATAATGACGTGATATGTAACCATATGTGTCACATATACCTCGCTCTAAAATTCTGTGTAGGTGCTTTCACCACAAAGACCCTTAAAATTTGTTATAGTGAAGTTTTACTGTATGTACTTAGTGTGTTGAGAATGAAATTTCCTATATTCTTCATACCACCCCCCCCCCCTCCTATTTAGTACTGTAGAACTGAGAAGTGAATAAATGTAAATAAATTAAGCCATAAAATTACTCTTACAATGATTGAATCGAGATACAAACATACCTTGGAGTAGCAGGTGTTGCAATACTTGAGCTCGCACTGCTGACAGAACCAATCACATGGCCGGGAGGAACATTCCTCGCAAATCTCTGCAACAAATAAAGAGCATATGAGGAGATGACACAGACAATTCTTTTAGCTTAATAGACCATTGGCACTTGCCAAATACCCTAATTATTTCTCCACCATATCTAGTTCTCCTTATTGATGAAATTCTCAAATGTTACTAAACTTTCTGGCAGAATTCCCATGTAATTTAAAGCACTTATGATGCCCTTAGAAAAGCACATATACTCAGTCATAAACAACTTCTATAAAGAATATAATTATGGGCCCTGTGGAAAATTCTCAGACTTGACATTACACTTGTAAAAATTCACATAAGGATGTGCACATACAGGAGTTATTTGGTAACCTATCACCAACATGGTGCACAAGTTATACAATTTTGCACACAGCAACCAGTGGTGGCTGTGCAGATCTTTGATCAAGACAGAAAATAAAGCTTGACGTGTAACGCATTTTGGAGTAGAAGCCTCGCTGACCCCCTTCGCGAGCGCCTACCAGTAGACACGTGTCACGAGGCANGTGTAACGCATTTTGGAGTAGAAGCCTCGCTGACCCCCTTCGCGAGCGCCTACCAGTAGACACGTGTCACGAGGCACGTGGACAGCCAGAACGGATCGCAGTTACACGTGTCAAGGTTGTGCCGAGTAAGAGCT
>NQII01006024.1:64051-86711 GCA_002778355.1 Clitarchus hookeri | reverse complement strand
TAACTACATTATCACGAAGTTTAGTTTTTAACACTAACAACCACTGTTTTGTGATCACATAAAATAAAATGTATTAATTAAACTTGGAACTCTTTCTTATCGCGTATTTTCTGCTTGTCTGATGTGCGTTGGCAGTGCACTCAGAATAGCCAACATAATATTAACTTTTGTTCGTTCGTGCATCAGCTGATACAGGATTTTCTAAATGGCACTTTGTTTGTTTCGTATTAGTCAATTGCCACTCACTGACTGTCAGAAAGTGGCCTTCTTATACGGTATGGACCATATCAAGTCGCCATCCAAAGAAGCACCCCCCTCCACCATNTACGGTATGGACCATATCAAGTCGCCATCCAAAGAAGCACCCCCCTCCACCATGACGTCGCCCACAGTTAATCCGAGTTAGCCAAAATAGAGTACCACACCTTGGAAGTGTTTCTGTATGTTTTTTTTAAACTAGAGACAATATATCCATCCAGTAAAGTGAAACACCAAAAGACTACCTTATTGATACACCCTCAACCTTCAAGGCACCTTTTAGTCTGTGCATGGAGGAATTAACTCAGACCCTATGAACCACCCTGTATGCCACTGGTGTGGAATAGCGTCAAGCTCAGCAAGACTGATTTGACGTGGGGAAAATTAGGGTGGCTTAGCCAAGTTAAGCAGTAGAAGCAAGCTTGCCTTTGTACCAGTAATGCCTGTGGTTAAAGTTTCAAATCCTTTTTTATCAAATAATATAATTGTAATATTGCAATGGTGAAATGCTTAGGACATTAGAGAAATAACTGGTACAGTTACTGTTTCGTCAATGAAACTATCCTTTTCTCTAGACACACTGACTCACCAACTGCACATCCAATCACCATTATGACTGTCTGATCCACTGCCGAAGATCCTCAACAGCTAATAAGAGTGCTGCAGGTTTCCACCAAATTCAAAACCATGCTCAACCAATCCATTTGTCAATGCACACATTTATTTACACTATATTTAATTCTGAGGATCCCAGCCACCTAAAATGCACATTTTTAACAATCATCTTGGATAGGCAAAGGACACAGTTTGATCACAGCATGCTGGATGAGCCACTCTGTACCACTTCACTACAATCGCCAGATTCCAGCAAAGAGGTGCCATAATTGGGTTTATTACAATAACCAGCGAGTCAGCTGTGAGGTTGGTTTGAGAAATGGAGAATTTAGGACACTATTGCAACTACTAGAGGCAGTCTTGGTACCATCTTTTCCAAAAGCCTTGATGAGCATGATTAAGTCGTCATCGAGAAAGACTGTTGATGTTTATCGCTGTGACATCAGGCACAGAGCGCATTCCAGGAGGGCCTAACACAAGAAATGGCTGGAGGTTAAGGCAGACAGGTCACTGGGGTTATTACACAGTGAAAAGAGAAGTCTGGAGTTGAGAGTGGCTTCCATTTGGGTAAAAACAGTGCACAACTCTTCTTAGGTTAGTAGCTGAGAACCAACATTTTTAATTAGCAATGGCTGACAGCCGACCCCAGTCTCCCAAAAATTCCCAAAATGTGGTCCTGCCAGGATTCCAGGATTGAAATGCCATGTCAATGGATGTTTCAGAATGGTGTAACGATGCCCCACGTCTAGGTCGCCATGTTTGTAACGTGGCAGCCTTCAGAAGTGGCGGCTGGAAATTACAACTCGGTTCGCTCAATCAGTAGAGATATAAATCTTAAAAAAAAAAAGGGCGAAAAATAAATATAAAATAAAGTAAAGACACGGGATTTGTTACTCTTTACTTTTATTTAACATTCACACGAACCAGTTCACATGCAATCTTCACGTATGCAGAGTCACTAACAGTTAGTTTCACCAGACAAACAAACAAAGAGCAGTGCCAAAGTAGTTAATTAATTATGTATTATACTAGTCAACAAAAAAAAAAATTTTTCTTTCACAAAGATTAAATAAACAAAATCTAACTATCTTTACCATGTTGAGTTCAAATATGTCTCAGATTTTTCCCATCAGGCAGAGTTTTTTTGTGGCACGTGTTTAAAGTTTTAAAAGAATTAGTACTTACGAAATACTAAATAATAAATATACTGCTAATTTACGCTTACCTATAAAAAGTTTTATATAATGATTTTTGGCCATATTTTGCATTCGGGATGTCTCTCTTCATGGTCCAGCAGTTGTCTGCCAGTATAATGGAACTCCATTTGCCTTGATACCTCTTTTTCATAGTAGAAATCTGCTGATGAAAATGCTTACCATGTTCATCAGAGATAGACCCAAGATTTTCAGAGAAGAAGTCTTGGTGAGAGTCCAAGAAGTGAATTTTCAAAGACATGTTGCAGCCCATTCCTTTGTACGACGTCAGAAGATCACTCACTATTTCACTATAGTTTTCTTCTTTATTATTGCCAAGAAATCCACAACAGATATTTTTGAATGATTTCCACGCTGCTTTTTCCGGTGGATGTAACAGTTCCTCAAAATGTTCATCATCCGATATTAGTGATCTTATTTGCGGCCCTATAAATATTCCTTCCTTCAATTTTGCATCACTTATGTTAGGAAATTTAGATTTCAGATACATAAATGCAGCAGAACATTTATCCATTGCTTTTATAAAGTATTTTATAAGCCCCAGTTTTATATGGAGACGAGGTAAATACACCTTTTTGGGATCTACTAATGGGGTATTTGTTGCATGTTTATGCCCAGGAATAAGAGATTCACATTTAGGCCATTGTTTCTTTATGTAGTGAGACTTCCTATCCCTGCTGTCACATTGTAATGACGCAATATTCTTCATTTTTCGGGACACGGGTGTAAAATTCTTTCGTGTGTATGAAGCTTTGGAAAGCTTCGTAATATTTTTATCGGGTTTCAAGTTAAAGCTGCGATGGCTCGTTTCCCGCGATAGTTTGTTTATCCGGCAGACGTGTGCTATTGTAGGTTATCGGGCGGACGTCTGCTGTTTACGTTTTATCAGGAGTCAGTTTACAGTTTTCGTTTCGAACTTTGGAGTTTTTTTAAGTGTCAGCATTAATTAGATACTTTCAGGCGACGTCGACAAGTTTTAGTTCCTCCGGCGCAGTTTTAGTGTGTACAGCGAAGTTTAGTTAACGTGTCAGTTACGATAACGTGTTGAGTGCGGGACACAGCGCAGTTTTGGATGACGCTGCGGGCAGATGCCGGATGCCGTGCGCTTATCTTAGGAGAAGGGGGCGATAGGCCTGCCTAATATATACTAGTGGTGTCTATCGCCTAGGAGAAAAAGTAACCAAGAAGACGCATTGGGCGTGAAGAATTTCACCCACACCAGCAAGCACCAGTCACCGTAAAATCTTTTTTTTTTACATTTCTTTTCAGTTTAACTTAACCTAAATTCTATCAACTTTTTTCCGCCGGTGTGGGGGGTCGTTAGGGTGCCAGGAGAGAACGAACATCCCTCGTGCCTTCGTAACTTAGTCTTGCGATGCAAGTTTTGAGACATTAATAAGCTGTAAACGACTGTGGCGCTGGTCTGTACTTGTATATTTATCTGTGAACGGTTCGTACTCTGCATACTGGAAATTCGTATGTGAACTGTGACACGTAAATGATAAATAAAAGTATGGAACAAAATACTCTGGAATTTTACTTTATTTAGTAATTAACTGGCGTCCATTGAACAGAGTCTCGTGTTTCTACCTTTGAGCAAGCCGTGGCAACGTAAACATCGGCAGAGTGTAAACGCCAAACGTTGCAACATTCACACAAAAAACAGTAGAATTTTGTGTATCCAAATTGCAAACCTAACAATAAAGCTATGACCTTCAAATCACTACAGATATTCCAGTTATATTTAGAATAGTTAATTTTTTCTAACAACAATTTCATATTTTCATATGTCTCTTTCATATCACTGACATGCACAATGCGTATTGATGGTAATTCATTCCCATTATGCAATAATACAGCCTTCAAACTAACTTTTGATGAGTCTATGAACNAATGCGTATTGATGGTAATTCATTCCCATTATGCAATAATACAGCCTTCAAACTAACTTTTGATGAGTCTATGAACAATCGCCACTCATCTGGCTGGTGTTGATGTCAAAGAATCTCTATTAATGAACAAACATTACTACATAAAATTACATGGCCTTCTTTAGAGAAGTATTCACTGAAATTACTATCGCGACTACGATAAATGCATATTGGTGCATCTTTTTGGAGTAGATTCCAACCTTTGAGCCTGGAACTTAAAAGCTCAGCCGACTGTTCTTAGACAAATTTAAATCCTGTATAAGATCATTAAGGTCTTCTTGGTTAAAAGGTGAGGTTCTGATGAACTACTTGCTTCAAATGTAGGGTCACTTCTCTCCTGTCTTTCGTCTTCAGTATGAGNATGTAGGGTCACTTCTCTCCTTTCTTTCGTCTTCAGTATGAGCTGGGTCGGAGTCGGAGTTGTCACTTAAGGTCATGAAATCTGGACACTTAGGTACAGGATACTCTTCACTATGTGGCACAGGTCTCATTGCAGAAGCCAAATTGGGATACTCAATTGTATATTTTGTTTTGAAATTAATTCCTTTGATGTTGGTTAAGCAGAAATAACAGTCAGTTAAATGGTCCTTCTGTTCCCTCCAAATCATAGGGACTGAAAACAGCATATGAGTAGCATTTTTCCATCCAGTGAGAAGCCTAACACATGATACACAGCATATATTTGGGGCCCAGTCTTTATCGAAATCACCAGCTTTACACCCAAAATAAAGCTCATAACATTTTTTCACAAGTGGTGTGAAATTTCGCCTCTGAGACTTGAAGGTCAGTTCACCACACACGTAGCAGAAATTGTTTGGTTGATTTAAACACTTTCTTGGCATATTGAAACATTTATAAAACTCATAAAACGCACAAATAAAAACAATATACAGCAGAAAACCACTACACGTGTTGCCAGGCTCACTACAATTTCAATACTGGCTACCGGCCATCTGCTTACTAAAACAATGCAATATTTGACAGGCAGTCGAGATGCGTGGGAAAAGGCAGAAGGCGTCTAGGGGTGTCGCAGAGGCGCCTTGAGTGAGACGCGTGGGAAAAGACAGAGGCCGTCTAGCGGTATCGCCGCTGAGTCAAGACGCATGGGAAAGTGCCAAATCAAGACATGCGGGAAAGCTCAGAGTCAGATACAGCTAAGTGCCAGCGTTCGTCGCTCAAGGAGCCTTTGAGTCCCCGATGCCTAACGTCCACCACATTAAAATCCATGAGCATTTTGGTATTTGATCCACCCTTAAGGCTCCCAACTTGCTGAGTACAGATTCGGACAGTGTGTGTATATTTTTGCCTAAAATAGACTCCCACACCGGCGGTAATAATTCAGCAAGATAAAGTTTGCCAGTGTGGGGGATATTTGCCACGCTCGACGCGTCCTTTCCGGTCACTGGTCGACAATTGATTCTGTATACCATTCTGCTAGCGGGCGGTAGGCACACAGGGTATTTGTCACCCCGTGCCTACCCCCACTCCTCGCCCCAGGGTGCCAAAAACGTGACCAAATAAGGGCACGGCGTGGGCCGGAATACCTCTCCCCACGCCATGCCAAACTACGTCCTGGTGAAAATATAATCAAATTTCTAGAACCTTCTAGAAGGAAAAAATGTTTACTGATGTTGGAAAATGTTTATCTACAAATACTGACGCGAACAAAAACTAAGATTTCTGAAAAGGCAAACGTATAACCGATAAACATACTACCACGGCAATAACTTTGAAGCCTGATAAAATATTACAATGCCTCGCAAAAAAAAAGAAAATTAACCAAATATCTCGTTAATTATTATAACTCAGTCATTACAAGATGAATCTACTGTTTTTTGTATCAATTTCAATCAAACCTAAATGGAANGTTAATTATTATAACTCAGTCATTACAAGATGAATCTACTGTTTTTTGTATCAATTTCAATCAAACCTAAATGGAACAGGTTATTTATTAGTTTTAATTAACTCATTTCCATGAAAACATAAAAATATATGTAACAATAAGGATGAAAAGATAATCTGATGAGTGTACACTTGGTCATCTAACGCACACTGTCACAGTCAATCTTGTGTGATCAGTCTTGTACTTTGCCAAGACATTTTAAAACTGCTTAAAAATTTCTAAGAATTATACACCATCCACATACAGATTCTGTTCATGTGATGGCTACAAAACTGCAATTAGAACACAAAAACACATTGTCCCTTTCGAGTCGTTACATCCCATGTCTTGACCTTCCACAGAGTATTTCAATTTTTGATNTTACAAATAAAAACAATATACAGCAGAAAACCACTACATGTGTTGCCAGGCTCACTACAATTTCAATACTGGCTACCAGCCATCTGCTTACTAAAACAATGCAATGCAATATTTGACAGGCAGTCGAGACGCGTGGGAACAGGCAGAAGGCATCTAGCGGTGTCGCAGAAATCCTCCGAGTCGAGACGCGTGGGAAAAGGCAGAAGGCGTCTAGGGGTGTCGCAGAAGCGCCTTGAGTGAGACGCGTGGGAAAAGACAGAGGGCGTCTAGCGGTATCGCCGCTGAGTCAAGATGCATGGGAAAGTGCCAAATCAAGACATGCGGGAAAGCTCAGAGTCAGATACAGCTAAGTGCCAACGTTCGTCGCTCAAGGAGCCTTTGAGTCCCCGACGCCTAACGTCCACCACATTAAAATCCATGAGCATTTTGGTATTTGATCCGCCCTTAAGGCTCCCAACTTGCTGAGTACAGATTCGGANTTAAGGCTCCCAACTTGCTGGGTACAGATTCGGACAGTGTGTGTATATTTTTTGCCTAATATAGACTTCTTTATTAAAACACTGAGAGACCAAGTTATTGCTTCCCCGCCTCTCCCAGTCGCAGAGGATAATAGTCATCTTGGTAAGAAAGAGTACAACACGCCTCCAAACAAATTCACCCCCGACGAAGCTTTGCCCTTACGGCCACAGAAGGAAAGCGGACAAAACATTGCCAGAGGTTTCAACCCTCGACATCTGAGGAACCCGTAGTCTGCGCCAGAGAGGTAACTCGTACCCGCCAGAGAGGTAACTCGTACCCTACGACCCGCCCTGCATCTCGCAGGGAGCGAGTAGCGTCATACGGAAGTATATTACGCGAAAATGACTGACCCAAGAAAACTATGCCTGACGGAAGAAATCTGATTACATATTTGAATTCAGCATAAAAAAACTGGACTAGGGTCGTGATTCAGCTTCCTTGTGAAAAAAATCATGTTGACCAGTATCACGTCATTTAAAATTTGCATCGCAAGAGGAAAATTCAAAGGCAGTGACCTCCCACACCGGCGGTAATAATTCAGCAGGATAAAGTTTGCCAGTGTGGGGGATATTTGCCACGCTCGACGCGTTCTTTCCGAGTACTGGTCGACAATTGATTCTGTATACCATTCTGATAGCGGGTGGTAGGCACACAGGGTATTTGTCACCCCGTGCCTACCCCCACTCCTCGCCCCAGGGTGCCAAAAACGTGACCAAATAAGGGCACGGCGTGGGCCGGAATACCTCTCCCCACGCCATGCCAAACTACGTCCTGGTGAAAATATAATCAAATTTCTAGAACCTTCTAGAAGGAAAAAATGTTTACTGATGTTGGAAAATGTTTATCTACAAATACTGACGCTAACAAAAACTAAGATTTCTGAAAAGGCAAACGTATAACCGATAAACATACTACCACGGCAATAACTTCGAAGCCTGATAAAATATTACAACGTCTCGCAAAAGAAAAGAAAATTAACCAAATATCTCGTTAATTATTATAACTCAGTCATTACAAGATGAATCTACTGTTTTTTGTATCAATTTCAATCAAACCTAAATGGAACAGGTTATTTATTAGTTTTAATTAACTCATTTCCATGAAAACATAAAAATATATGTAACAATAAGGATGAAAAGATAATCTGATGAGTGTACACTTGGTCATCTAACGCACACTGTCACAGTCAATCTTGTGTGATCAGTCTTGTACTTTGCCAAGACATTTTAAAACTGCTTAAAAATTTCTAAGAATTATACACCATCCACATACAGATTCTGTTCATGTGATGGCTACAAAACTGCAATTAGAACACAAAAACACATTGTCCCTTTCGAGTCGTTACATCCCATGTCTTGACCTTCCACAGAGTATTTCAATTTTTGATCGTACACTTGTGTATCTTGGGTACATATTTTACACCTATAAAGTATAGTACCAATGACGAAAAGGAAAATAATAAAACTGAGGTAAAATTAAGATAACAGCANATTTTACACCTATAAAGTATAGTACCAATGACGAAAAGGAAAATAATAAAACTGAGGTAAAATTAAGATAACAGCAAACACTGGCAAAATGCATGTTCACTGTTAAAATATTACTCCCAACACCAATTCACAACCTAACCACTAAAAACAAGTAAATATTTTAATGTAGATAAAATAAAAATATTTCTTACATTGCACAACTGTTCCCACAAAGTTTCTAATCGTACAGCTGTTGAGTTTTTCGCAGTGAAGTGGCAGGAAACTTTTTTTTTTTTGTTTTCCTGGCAATCTAAAAATTGCTGCCCACTGATGTGTGTTTTTACATTAAATTCCTACCAATGCAGCTGTTATTTTATGTACCACACCATCACTGTGCAGTATGCTCCCTGCATACATCACTGCCGCACTGCAGTGCTTATGCATGTTTCTTTTAACGTCCACTCAATGTTTACACAGCAATATTTGCATTCTGTTAAGTTAGTCAAACACCTAGAAGCCTTTCCTTTAAAACTCCCAGGCACAATAAAAAGTTACTATTTTTCACATTCTTAACTGATTTTGCAATGTAAGCAGACACCTAAAATTAGTATTCTCGCTCACTATCACGAACGTACCTAACCATAAATCTCGGAAGACGTTTGAATGCCTAAGTATTAAAAAACAAAGTGTAATGTTGCCGCGCGCCAGGGCGCCATATATGTAACGTTGCTGCGTTGTTTATGCCCGCCATAATTGTAACAAGGCAGCCTTGTAGTTAGGCGCCATATTCGTAATGTTCCACGTGGCGCATTCGGCCGCCATATTTGTAATGACGAAACGTCTGTGATGATGGCTGGAAATTACCATTCGCCCAGCTCAGTTGGTAGTACAGCAGCACGAAACGTTAAAGGCCCCAACAAATATAAATAAAGTCCAATGTTTGTTTAATACTCTGTATTTTTATTTACTGGAAAGATTGAAACAGTTCACATACAATAATCAGGTATGCAGAGTACGAACCAGTTTACAGACTAACTAACAGAGAGCAGCGCCACAGTCGTTTAAGTATTCATTTAGGTCTCAAAAACTTGCCTTGCCAGAATATTAATAATTAGAGACCTCCCACACCGGCGTAGAAATCAAACGAGCAGGGTTAAGTTGCCGATGTGAGGACTATGCGCCACGCCCGACGCGGCTTCGACGACTACTGAGTATCGACTCCTCTGCCGTTGTCTGTTATTCGTTCTCTCCGTCTGCCCGTTGTCCACTGCTGGAAGGCAACAGGCACACGTGTATTTGTCGTGTGCCTATCACCCCCCCTCTCCTGAGAGAAGGGCCTGGCATGGGCCGCCACGTACGCTCATTCTACGCTATCGAAACTGCGTAGCCCGCTTAACTGCGCCGTCAGTCTGATAAAGATAATCAAACTTCCCAGAGCAAAACTGCAGACGCAGTCCGAAAAAGCTTCTATTACTAATGCTGACGCATAACCAAATTTAAGATTTTTGAAACTGCAAACGTACACCCGATAACGTTATACCACAATAAAATGAACCACCACGGCTTTTAATTTCAAACCAGATAAAAATATTATGAAGCTTAGCAAAACGAAAGAAAATGAACTGCATATTCTGATATCTAATAACTTGCGTAGTTACAACAGCGTGATTGTTTAGTGCGTAATTATTTCATTGACAAAAGAAACCTGTGTGATATATCATTAGAATTACATGTTTAAAAATAAATAAAAAAGGTTATCAGTGTGTTTGCAAGTGAACATGCGTTTAGAGATTCAGGTCGGTATATTGAATCATGCCACAGCGATAATCTTTCAACCTTACAACAGATCAATTTATAAATAAAGAGTAAACTTAGTTTACAGAAATGTTTGTTGAGTTAACTACACAATTACCAGAAATAATTAACAATTATTAGCGCATATATGAGATAAAGGAGAGATAATAAGGTATTATACAAAAAAAATGACAAAATTAATAGTTTTGTAATAGTTTTCATTGTAAAAGAAGATCAGCATTGTGGTTTTAGACAAATTTTAATGAGCAATTTTGTTGCTATTTTGTGAATATGGCAATTATTAGAGAATTTCGCAAATACACAATTTCTCGAGGTTTCCACTTATTTTGCAGTTTGTGAAAATTTGTAAGCCCTACATATCACTGATGCTATGCACATTGCACAGATGATGGCGGTCAGCATGCAGGAAAGAAAAGGACAGCGAGGGGAGGGGAGAGGACAGCCTGAATTATCACTTCTATTCACATGTTTATGCATCATGTGCATGGCCTAACTCACCAGGCACATGCTTCAAATGTCTTCAAGCAGAAAATTTTAAAGTTTTATTGCCAAAATTTATTGGTACTATGCCGGGTGCAAACTAAGGTGCAGGGTGAGGTAGGAGAGTCACTGCAGAATTCTGTGAACAACAGAACTGAAAGCAACTATGCAGTTTGAATCACAGCGTGACGTGACGCAGTTCCTGTGCCACATGACCCTGCGGACTGCAGTCTTCCTGCAGCAGTTTCGTATGAGGTGCACCGTGACTTTCAATGTCATAATGGGGGAAAAGTTTATTGAAGCCATGCGTTCTAAATTTCTATACATCATTCTGATTAGGCCTAATTGAAGAGTAAATTGAAATGACACACATGAGATGACATCACCAAGGAAGTCAATTTGAATAATGATAAATTATTTTATCTTTGTTATTTTTTGTTACATCTATTCTCTGATAAATTTCTGTATGTAGCAAATTTGCATAAAACATTAAACTATTCAGATAGTTAAAAATACTGACATGTTTGAATATTCAAATGTTATAAAAATGTCTACAGACAAATCAGTTTCATGGAACTTAAAAAAGTTCAACCCCGAATATGAGTTTATGTTGATATATCCCGATAAACACGTATTCTGAGGGAGATGGTGGGTGTCCTCAACAATCACCTGTGTCTCGGATGTGTAGGAAATAAAGTAGGCAGGCATCCATTTTAAGGGTGGTTTATTAATACTGTTTCCTCACAAGGTATACACTGTAGTATGTGTACTTTCCAAATAACGAAAAATTAATTGAATTTTAAGGACACTTCCAGTACTTTCCTCTTACAACTCAGTCGCTCTGCCAAAGTACCATTCCTACAGAGTTGAAATATGCAATAAAATTCTGAAATTATTTCAAGCTGCAAAAGCTTAGAGTGTACTCAGACTTTTGCATTGTTGAAAGGGACATATTTGACGCTGCAGCAGTTCATCAATTGTGTTATCATCTGTTTGAATTATTGAGGATGTATTTAAATAGTTGTGTAAGACTCGAGCTGCATTCGCAACACTGTCAACACTACCAACTCCCATTTCAAATGGCGTTCGGAAAAATAAGACACGCAAAGCAAATATGCAGAGTGTGCATTCTGCAGTTTGTTGTGCCAGTGACAGTCTGTAATTGAACACTGTTTTCACAATTGTCAGCACCACTTGGTATATGATCTGATACAGACGCATCAGTTTTTCCAACAAAGGGAACACCTCGTCCCCCACAAAAACGTATGGCATTGGCTTCTCTATCATAGGTAGAGGAGCAGGTACTGGGAGATGCACAGTGATTTTCATCATCCTGACATGTGACGGCNGCGGCGGATGAAGAAGGATACTCGACAAGGGTGATCTAGCCTCTTCATCGTGTGTCTTGCTAGTATAGTCTGGGCTCTACCATGCATGCGCACCAGGCGTACCTGGTCCACAGTATGGGTGGCAGTCTAATGTGTGGTGTTTTGGGTGATGTACATCAAGTCCTTTTTAGGGGACAGGCCGTAGTCCTACTCCAGATTCGGCAAATCAGTTCACAAACTGCGGTTCCCTGCCTCTCCTTTGTGGGGTGACACTTAGGAAGGACTACGTACGGTTCACTCAAAAAGGTACAGACGGCAGTTAGACTATGAACGTGTTTTATTCTATCCAGAAGTGACCCATACTCTCCTGCTGTAAATCAATGCACTGATTAACTTACGGAAGGTAAAAGCAAAAGACAGGTGAAGGGGCCTGTCGACTTGAAGAGCCTGCCGGAAGGGCATGCTTGAAGAGCAAGAGCAAGAGCAACGAATTAGGTAACAGTCAGAACAACTGTACCCTAACTGAAGCTGTGTTGTCCTGATGGGACTTAAGAGGGGGATATGGGATGTGTGGGTTGATGNGTAGCGGAAGGCTGGGGAAGGTTGGTTAAGAAGTTCTTGATTCTCGGAGGAGATAGTAGCTGCCCTTCTGTTGCTCTACTTACTTCCCCTTCTTGGGTGAACTGCATTTACGAGGGAAAGGTACTACGGTTCAATTCCGCACTAGGGTGACAGGCAACGATACCCCTAGCTAAGTGTAGCCCAGAAGGGGTAGATCCCTCTGTCAGGGCTGGCACTCCTTCCGGCGGGTCTGTACGCGGCGGATGAAGAAGGNCCCAGAAGGGGTAGATCCCTCTGTCAGGGCTGGCACTCCTTCCGGCGGGTCTGTACGCGGCGGATGAAGAAGGTTAACTGACAAGGGTGATCTAGCCTCTTCATCGTGTGTCTTGCTAGTATAGTCTGGGCTCTACCATACATGCGCACCAGGCGTACCTGGTCCACAGTATGGGTGGCAGTCTAATGTGTGGTGTTTTGGGAGATGTACGTCAAGTCCTTTTTAGGGGACAGGCCGTAGTCCTACTTAAGATTCGGCAAATCAGTTCACAAACTGCGGTTCCCTGCCTCTCCTTTGTGGGGTGACACGTAGGAAGGACTACGTACGGTTCACTCAAAAAGGTACAGACGGCAGTTAGACTATGAACGTGTTTTATTCCATCCAGAAGTGACCCATACTCTCCTGCTGTAAATCAATGCACTGATTAACTTACGGAAGGTGAAAGCTAAAGACAGGTGAAGGGGCCTGTCGACTTGAAGAGCCTGCCGGAAGGCATGCTTGAAGAGCAAGAGCAAGAGCAACGAATTAGGTAACAGTCAAAACAACTGTACCCTAACTGAAGCTGTGTTGTCCTGATGGGACTTAAGAGGGGGATATGGGATGTGTGGGTTGATGNAAACAACTGTACCCTAACTGAAGCTGTGTTGTCCTGATGGGACTTAAGAGGGGGATATGGGATGTGTGGGTTGATGTGGGGGAACAACAACTCTTCGAAGCTGCAGAGCGTGCTTGAAGTCCGGCGTTGGTAGCTGGTGATAGCAGGGTGTTTCCTCATGAGGCGGAGGAGAGCAGACAGAGCAGAGACCCTTAGCACGACTGGTGCCAAGGCGAGCTGCTGGTATCAACTGCTGTTCTGCGGCGATGCAGAGCCCTTTATTCTCCTGGCCAGTGGGTGTCTCAGGTTCCTTCGGACGTCGGGCGATTCCGGCGGGGTAGCTCCTCCCTTCGTAGGCGGCGCTGCACTGGCTGTGATCTCTCGGGGGAGGCTGGAAGCAGGCATTTTCCTCGTATGCATGTGGTATCTGCTGCTCGAGCTTAGAGGCAACTTCACTGANGGGGGAGGCTGGAAGCAGGCATTTTCCTCGTATGCATGTGGTATCTGCTGCTCGAGCTTAGAGGCAACTTCACTGACATTGTCGGCTGGTCTCCCTTCTCACGCGAATGTTAGGCGGGAGCAATTTATATTACTCTCTTTCTTGAGGTGCATTCCACTCTCTAGGCGTTCACCTTATCTGTGGAGGCGGAATGCTAACCTGGGTGGCTGCCATTCAGGGTTTGTATTTCTTCTGGGGCACGTGATGATACGGAGTTGCAGCAAAAAATAACTAGTGTAACTACACATCAATCCTTTTTGCCAAAACACTGGTATCAAAATTGTTTCCATCACTGAATCCTCCCTTTGACGTTACATCAATTGCGACAAATTTCTAATTAGAATCAACAACAGCCATTAGCACCACAGAGAACGTATGTTTATAATTGATGAATGAGGATCCAATTTTTTTCAGGTTTTTAAATTACTAAATGATATCCGTCGATGGTGCTAATGCAGTGTGGCGATTGCCATATATTTTTTAATCCAAGCACAATTGATTCCCACTGGTCTGGTGTAGGTTCCGGCATGTACATTAACAGTTGCATTAGTTTCCATACAGCTTTTGATACTTCCTTGACAATGTTGGATACTATCCGATCACTCATTCTATAACTGTAGCCAATACTTTTATAGCTGTTTCCCCGAGGACACATACCTGTAAGCAAATGCAAGTCAAGTGTTGAATAAAGTGGGCTCAATTTTTTTATACCTCAAGCCATTTGACTATTTACTTTCAGGGACACTTAGTAAATGTACCTATTGCGGAGATCTCATGTGTGTGTGTGTAACGAAAATTCTCGACAAACACGGACGGCCACAATTCTAATCCGATTGAAGTAAAATTTGGCACAAAAATACTTTGAGACATAATCTCTGTTAAGTTCAAAGGTGGTCCAAATAGGTCAATTAGTTTTAAAGTCATAGTGTTATAAAATTTTCAAAAAATCATACAAAATCAACAAAGAACTTTATATATATGCATGTTGTATAACAATGAATAACACACAATTGAATTTACTACTTTTGAATTAAATGTTGTTTTTTCCACTATCTATTATAAACGTCAAAATTATAAATTGTTAAATAAAAATTCATTAAACAATATAAGGCAAGCTTATGGTTTTTTTTATACATCATTTGACAAGGAGATACAATATAAGGTTTAATGAATGACCTCTAGGTCTATGAGTTTTGTTTAATACATAATGATATGTTATGTTTAGCTTATTAGTGTACAAATTGTGGTTAATGTAATATTAAAACTTAACCNATGCTGTATAACAATGAATAACACACAATTGAATTTACTACTTTTGAATTAAATGTTGTTTTTCCATTATCTATTATAAACGTCAAAATTATAAATTGTTAAATAAAAATTCATTAAACAAGATAAGGCAAGCTTATGGTTTTTTTTTACATCATTTGACAAGGAGATACAATATAAGGTTTAATGAATGACCTCTAGGTCTATGAGTTTTGTTTAATACATAATGATATGTTATGTTTAGCTTATTAGTGTACAAATTGTGGTTAATGTAATATTAAAACTTAACCAGCATAACGCAAGGTACAAAACTGCAAATTCTACCTTTCCGACTATTGGTGCCATCTGGTTATTACACTTGACATGGTCTTATTATTTGTTGTTATATTGCGTAAGCCCTCTTATATAATAAATAAACTAATCCGCGTGTGTTCGTAATTTTGTGCTAATGTCTGCAGTGTTTTCCTTCTGATTGAGCCAAATTCTACTCTTACATTCTTTTCCTACTTTGTTTACTCCTACTTTCTCAAGTAGCCTTTATAATAATTCAGATCGGAACATTTTGTTGCAGGCAGTGAAGCAAAAATACTATGGGAAAAACTGTGCCATGCATTCAGAGATCCNAATTCAGATCGGAACATTTTGTTGCAGGCAGTGAAGCAAAAATACTATGGGAAAAACTGTGCCATGCATTCAGAGATGCACTCAGGAGGCAGCAAAGATGTNATTCAGAGATCCATACGAAGTTGAGCAGTGGCTGAAACCATTAAACCATGAAAGTTTCGAAAAAGCAAATGGGATATCTGCAACCTTACATGACCAATAGAAAGCATGACTACAACTTAAATGACAACAGTGAGAGTGAACATCTGTTGCAAAATTGTGAACAAGTCGGCTTTGAAGATGTACTCAACGAGGTTAGCGAATAACCAAATACAAAGCATGTAAACTACAGCGGGAGGGATGACCTGGAATGTCAGGCAATTACTGAACTTCCACCTGCTTCAAGCGCAAGCACAGCAATAAGAACATTTAATAAGGTGAAGACCGATAACAATGCAGCCTTGTTTGAGCAAAGTATGGCACAATATGAAGCGAGAGCAAAGCAAAGAGCAGATGTACGAAAAGAAAGCTCCAAGTGACCCGCTGTATCACTTCTTCATGTGTGTGTACAAGATTACGAAAAACATGCCTCAATCAGTCATATTGTTAGAAGTAACATCTATCATGCAGTCACCGACATGGAAGCCAAATTGCTGAATATTCTCCAAACACACAACCCCAGCTCAAAGTCAACCCTATTTCCCGAGGAATCCACTCCACAACGATACTCATTGTTAATTCCCTCAGCATGCATACAGTCAGTCATCATACAGCGGCTCATCTACTCTATCTCACCAATCATAATTCAGTCAATTCACCCACTGATGCAGTCGGTAATGTTACAACTCAAGAAAGTACCACTAGGGCTGCAGACAATCAACATTTGGTCAACTTAATTAAAACCTCAAACACATTTCTTTTGCATATACAAATTATTTTTTATGCAACTTTGTATGTGAGCAGTTATGTTGTGTCAACTGATGCATTGTGTTTCCTACAACTGTGTATGTGAGCATTTATTTTTCTTTTAAAAGGCTGTATTTTGTATTTGCAATGTGTTTTATGTGACTTGGTGTGTAAAGTGGATTTGTACATTTTCTTATTATTTACGTAGTCTGCAATTGTCTTCTAAAATGAAATACAATTATTTCTGATGAAGCACATTATTTCTTGTGGGTACCAAGAAACAATTTACTACTTTTGGAAAATGACATATAAATGTCTTACCTTAAAAAGACAGTTTTTCTTCAGTTCCAATGGGCCTTGAAGCATTACATCCTATAAAAATTTCATTCCTGAAGATGATGTACACTTCGTTAAACTGTTGACGGTTTAACCGAAAGTAGTTTGTAAATTTTTGCCACAGAATTCCTTAGTTAAAATTAATTCTCCGCGAGTCCTTATTTTCTTCAAATATTCACTTAACTTCTCATTGACTTTTTCCTCAATGCCACGCACGTTAGTATCTCGGTCTCGTACGAGATGTCTGAATCTGATTCAGAACTCAGTTCCAGTAAAATTTCAACCATAGTGTTCAAATACACTCCCCACAGCACCTGGCGTACACTGCATGTCTCACACTGTGAGCAGTGCACTGCTTCACCCTGCTCAATTTGTGCCCGGCTTTACAGTTGTGGCCTATTAATTAATTGTAGCATCACAACCTCTAATATGTTACTGATGTGTGCTAACGAACCTATTTTTAAATAACCTTCAATTGCAATTTCTTGCTTGTAGCACCCCCCACCCCCCTTAAATTTTTGAGAATGTTGTTGGAAAGTCCCTGTACTCGTTAGATCCGTGCTCGTAACATAGGGGTTTTATAGCACTTAGGACTTTCTTTTATTTCCTATTCATAACATGTTTCATGCAATATCCACTTTTACATACACCAAATTACAAGTTGAACATTTTAAAGAACATAAAATACCATAGAATCTCTCCCTAAATCAACCCCATTTATAGCAACAGTCTNATGTTTCATGCAATATCCACTTTTACATACACCAAATTACAAGTTGAACATTTTAAAGAACATAAAATACCATAGAACCTCTCCCTAAATCAACCCCATTTATAGCAACAGTCTTTCTAATTCTAAACAAATAGTCTTTGAGGTACCATAAAAAATTTGTTGAAAAAAACTGAAAAATTGGTTCTTGTGCATAAGTTTATCTTTGTGAAAGCAGTACTGACTTAAGTGCATAGCCCACCCCCTCCCCCTCCCAGGCAACTCGTGCTAACCAATACCTAATGACTCCACTCACCCTCCACCCCTCAGATGGCCGAATGTTTCAGCGCGTGATGAGATTATTGGAAGTGTTTGTTTGTCCTACCATTGTAGTCTATGTAGCTTGCCTTCTCACACTACTTGTGTTACTATGACTTGGGTTTCTCTTAGGATTTGATTGTTTCTTAGCAACTTATTTTGTTTAAGTATTTTTCCTTTGGAAATGACATCAGTTGCATGGAAGCCTACAAATTAACATACAAATACAACTCTGGACAGCAGCATCTTTTATCATATCCAGAGTGTAACCACAGCAAATCTTCCTTCCCTTGTAGTCTCCACCTCTCCACCATTTCATCACACACAATGAGAGGCAGATACATTCTCGCTTCCTTACTTCCAGTCTTACCCCCCCCACTCCCCCCAAATGCACAGCATTTAATTTATTGGATAATTCCTTGGAATTCATCAGATGTGACGACAGAAAGATGTGACCTTCAGTGTTTATACTGTCACTTGGAACCAGAGTTTCAGTAACGTGGCTTTCAGAAAGTAGTGTCTGTGTGCTGTATAAACATTGCAAAAGTGCAGTTTCGCAGTATCTTGAAAACGAAAGGTAAGTTATGTTTCGTGTGCTGTAAAAACAAGAAACGTTTGATTTTGTTTGTAAATATGGCACAAAAATTGCAGTGTTCAACGACACAGTTTTTGTAATTGTTTGACAAAAAGGGAGGTAGCAGATAGGCTTCTGTGGTATTTTTATATGGGAGATGTCAATTAACATATTTTCATTGAAATATCCTCACATTTTTCTGCAAGAGACGACCAAACATTGAATTTGTGCTCGAAACAGAATAGGCAGTGTTCAATATTATGGTTTTTTGTAATAGTTTGGTGACAAGGGAGACAGCAAATACCCTTCTATGGTACCATTTTATTCAGAAAACATCCAACTATTGAATTAAATTGATACTCCATGCAAAAATTAAGTTGAGTTTATGCCACAGGCGAGGGCTTACGATGCTCTGTAAATCCTTGTGCTGCTCGATATTATCACATTTTGGGTGATACAGGGATGGTAAGTATATGACTCTCAGGTATCATCTTTTTAGAAGACATCTGCCAATTAAAATTAATGTATATTTTATTAAAGTAAGTGTTATTTCGCACCAGAGACAAACAGACGTAATGCAAAAAATTGCAAATTTTGACATATAGCAGTTGGGGGGTCAAAAATTAGTCCAAAATTATCCAAACTATTCATAGCCACCTCCTTTCCATGCCCTAATTTCTGGAAACTGTGAAACATTGTTTAGAAAGGTTCTAATGTACAATAAATTTACTAAATATAACAATGTATGGGTACTCTATAATTATGTTTGTATTTCAACAGAATTTTCATATAAAACACTGAAAATTTTAATAACAATGCTGCCAAATCACAAAGAATTACATAGGCTAACAGCAGTGGTCGCTAAAAACCAAAACAAGCATTCCTGAAAAATAATTTGCAGGGAAGAAAACTGAAGCAAAAGCGGTCAAACACAAGAACAGCGGCATAATCTTCAGCAATATACATCTATTACCCACCTGTCCCATATATCAAAGCTCAATTTGCCACAATGCCAACACACAGCNATCTTCAGCAATATACATCTATTACCCACCTGTCCCATATATCAAAGCTCAATTTGCCACAATGCCAACACACAGCAAAAATTATTTTCTATATATACACTATATAATACAACATATACGTGTCTGGCAAGCAAAATTATGACTGTAAATTANTAAAATTATTTTCTATATATACACTATATAATACAACATATACGTGTCTGGCAAGCAAAATTATGACTGTAAATTATATATCTAACCTATGTGTATGTTCATAAAAATTCCAATTCAGTTTCTAGAAATTTCTATACTACAATAAATATTCAATGCCAAATATAATATTACAAAAAAAATAAAGAGAAATCTGCATTACACAACTGACTCACCAGGGGCAGCTTGCTGCGTTGCTGGGGTCTCTGTAACACGCCCCTTATTGTACCGCCGAATGCTAGCACCTGGTGGCACAAATGTCACCTGAGAGTCACCAGTGCTTTGGGTCCATTGACGGGCAGCCACTGCTCCCAAAACAAACATGCTCAAGGGGAAGTCTGTGTGAATGTTGGCATCCTTGTGCTCCCGTGTGGAAGTATTCGAGCAGATCTGACACATAACACTGTCCTTCCCAGAAAGGGCTGACTGGATACAGGACTCACACAGGGTGTGGCCACACGTGAGAAGCAGAGGTCGCCTGGAACTTCGTCCGTAAGAACCTTCTGCAGAAAACATACAAAGTCATATAAATGCTTCAGCTTGATTCCAACACACATCAACTAAAAATAGAAATTAAAACTATGTTGCACGAAAAGACTGCAAAAAGCTATGCTATCTTACACCAAAAAAAAATAGATTTTCTACATACAGAAATAGAGAGAAAAAATACTTTGACTACTGCACTCAAACATAGCTTGCTATGATAATCTTTGATTTATTTGTAGTTCTTGTTTATCACTATAAAGTAACTCATTCTGAATTCTCAAACAAGATGTTAGCTGTAATACTAACAAGATTAGAAAGGAAAAAAATTACACATTTATAACAGTACCAGCTTTTAAAAGATTGCTTTTGCATGTTTGTTTACACTGAGCTGGATAAATATGTACATTTTGTTTAGAGTAATATAAAGCCCCTACCCTAAGGGTTAGCTAGAATTGTATATTTATGACATCACCTCAAAACAAAATTTATTTGTTTTATTTTATTTACAGTATCTCACATTTTGAAAGTTTGTTTAAAATTTCTTTATTTCTACATTTTGGCTGGATATATGTAGTTTTGGAAGTGATAATTTACTGTTGTTTTCTCCTTGTTCTTTACATGTATGTTATCACTACAGTTTTACCAGTGAAAAATTAACTTATTTTAGAACTTAATTAAGTAAGATGTCGCAGGAAATGAGTATCTTGGGTTTTATCCATTTAATGATAGCATTCTTGTGTTAACACCGGGACTCCCTTTTGCAGCCTTGTACAGCAGTCAAACGTAATTTTTTCTCCAGCAAATTTTGTTAGAATTTGTTAATGATTGCCCATCCTAAAGCTAGGGAGGTGTTTAGAGAGGCACCTCAGTATTAAATAAGCACGAGTATGTAAAGAGGAGACCTAAAATTCTAGATTTTAGCAATTTTAGTGCTTCAATATTGAGTGTGCAGCCTTCTCCACTTTGAGACCAGCCAATGAGTAAATCTTGTATATGGGTCTCACAGCAACGTCACTGTTTTACATGTGCTCAGTTTTGGTTTTATTTGGAAAAACTGTTTTAGGAAATTCATTTTAGACTTTTGACACAATTTCAAGATTATTAATTTTGAGGGCGTAATTTTCTTACGGACTATATCAGTGGCCAGTGGAAAACGTTTCTCATGAATATAACTGAGCAAATGAACTTTTATCAAGATAAATAAATNACTATATCAGTGGCCAGTGGAAAACGTTTCTCATGAATATAACTGAGCAAATGAACTTTTATCAAGATAAATAAATTAATTAATTAATTTTGCCTGTGCCAGTTAAAAGGATATTTTTCACTTTCAGATAATTTACTAATTTTATCATCTACGTTTTAGTGAGGTGATTTAGTAATTTTGCCATACCAGCTGATTTTACTATAAGTCTTTTGACAAAAGCATTTATAAATTTGGTTTTGGAATTTCTGATTTCTGGTAAAAGAATGATACATTTTCCAATTTAATTTGCACCTAGACTATCAGTACTTTCTTCTGGAATAATAAAATTCACTTATTTGTATCTGACAGTCAATTGTATTTGTGTAGTTTTGAAGTAGTTAGTTATTATTCTTGAAGGGTGTTTTGTTCATACAAATAATATGAAAAAATTTTTTGTCTTTGTCATCTTGATACATTTGTGAATTTGCAGTGATTTCATGTCTTATGTAAGGGTATTTGAAATTTCAATGAGGTTTGTAATAAATGTGGTTTGGTACTATTTTTTGGCTGTTACCCATTAAATACAAAATCCTATTTTACTTAAAAGCAAGTTCACCAGCATTGCAACACTTAGGTGTATGTATTGACGTGTGACGTATTAGGAGTATTAGAGCGGCGCTGTCCCACCACCACCCCCCTTCAGCTTTAACCAGTGTAGGGGTTTAGAGAGACACGTGGCAATCGTAATCACCGCAGAGAAAGGTCAAGCAGAGGCAGACACGCGCTTCCAAGCCTTACACGTGTCACTGCTGCGGAGGCCACCACCCACCTTCCCTCCCTCCCCCTAGCAAATCCGTGAGATTTGTTGAACGCCGGAAAATCACGAGATAGTCAGGTGTATTTTGCCAGAAGTCAGAAATCACGCACCGAGAAACAGCTGACAAGCTGGAAAGGGTGGCACCTCCCCCCCCCCCCAACCTTCAGGAACCATGGCACATTTTTGAAATGCATTGTTCTGTTTCCTACCACCGCCCCAACAAAGCGACACGTGCCGACAATTAGGGAGGGAGGCTGGAGAGCATATAAGCGGCTTTGCGGGAAGGGTGGGATTCAGTAATCAGTAGACCATCGACAGTTGAATATCGCCGCGCAGAGAGGTTAGATCGGTCAACAGTTGAAGAATACTGCACAGAGAGAGGTCAACCGTGCCGAGAGCGTCCGGGGAGAGGGGGGGG
>NQII01006024.1:44949-63972 GCA_002778355.1 Clitarchus hookeri | reverse complement strand
CAGACAAAATACCAGCACCAACAGCAGAGTAGTTAAGTATCAAGTCGCCGTCCAGAGAAGCCCCCCCCCCTCCAACAAGACGTCACCCCCAGTTAATACGAGTAGCCAAAATAGAGTACCACACCTCGGAAGTGTTTCTGTATGTTTTTTATAACTGGAGACAATATATCCATCCTTCAAAGTGAAACACCAAAAGACAGCCTTATTGAAATACCCTCAACCTTCAAGGCACTTTATAGTCTGTGCCTACGAACCACTCTGTGTGCCACAGGTGGGGAATGGCGTCAAGTTAAATTGGCGCTCTGACGTGGGGCGTAGCGTCAGTATAATCTGGGTTGAAGGGATAAATCCCTGTTTTTGAAAAGCCAGACGATGCATTGCCAATGCTGGCATATTTTTCATAAGGTGTTTTGAAAAGTTTTGGAATGTTGTCTACCTATATCTTCTCGTTAGGATGTTGCCACATAAAAGAATAGCACTCATTATATTCATGTTTCAATGAATTAAAAAACGAAACCGTAATTACACCATGTTCCTTTGCATATTCATAGGACAGCAAACTTGAATGGCTCGGATGGTTGTCAAAGATCAACAAAATAGGATCTTGTACTGATGACTTGGTTACACTGACAAAATGTTCCAACCAAGTGACAAAGAGTTCACTGGCTACCCAACCAGACTTTGATGACTTGTATATAGAACCATGTATACCATCCCTCCTCTGTTCATAATTCAAATGCGGGTTGCCATAGATAAACATGGGAAGAATGAACATTCAAGTTGGACTCATTGCACAGACAACTGTAGTGGTTCTGTAACTTTCCAAACTGCTTGCCATTCCAACCTTTTTTGACCTTTTGGAGCAATAACACTTTGTGGTTTCTGGACTGTCGTTATGCCTGTTCCGTCAACATTGAAAATGTGACACGGGTGGAATTCATATTTATTCTGAACAATTTCAAGGTTTTCAAAAAAGTGTTTTACAGCATTGCTCTTGAATTTCTTAATTCTTGCCTGCGATGTTAGTCCAGGCTTACGAAGACTTACATCTGGATTCCTCCCAAATTGTTTTAATTCGGTCATTGTCAAACCATAAAATAAGCTTAATAAGGTTATGGCATGAGATACAAGAGCCACTTCCTGTTCGTGGCTGAATACTGGTTTTCAACCCAATCACGCCCTATCAAATTGTCATTTTTTTCATTTGTGTTTGCAAGGATGACTCTGGAATCCGAAAAGCTCGGCTTACCTCTCGAATTTTTCTTCCATTCCTTATCGCGTGTACTGCAGCATTAAGGTGGTCACAGTTCCATTTAACTTTAGTTGTAACTCTGAGCGGTGGATTTTGAACACACAATCTAAAAAAANATTAAGGTGGTCACAGTTCCATTTAACTTTAGTTGTAACTCTGAGCGGTGGATTTTGAACACACAATCTAAAAAAAATTTAGATTAGGCATAAAAATAAGGAATTTTAATTGCCCCTATTTCCTACAAAATATTTTTTGTTTCATTCAATGTCATTGGTCACTTCTAGTTAGTAAAAATATGGTGTATGATTCAGCCAAATTATTTTGGTCATATTTTATTTGGTTTTACGTCTGAATTAACTTAAACAAATTATTGTATTTAGTATTATTTCTCTGTGATGCCTTTGCTATTTATTATTTATAAGTTAAGGTAGTGTTTATTTATTCTTAAAAAATTTCAAAATGTGATTGCACATGATAAAATAAATATGGCACAAATTTAAACACACTGCTCAACCAACAATGTGATNAATTTCAAAATGTGATTGCACATGATAAAATAAATATGGCACAAATTTAAACACACTGCTCAACCAACAATGTGATTTGGCAGACTAGGGGTAATAATGAGAACTCTTGGGTTATCTTGTGCACCTTGGGGTAATAGCGTGCAATCCTGCATGCGATTACCCAAAGCATGCCATTATTGTTATTTGCTCATGCAACCCAAAAAACAAATAAATGTTGTATGATGTGACTAAATGTCACTGAAACTGAATATGTATACATGAAACTGACAATAACAACAGGCGCAGACTTACATTCAGCATAAATACAATGTTTTCTTGCAAGAAAAATCCTAACTTCTCACAACACCATGTGGCAACCCAGAAGCACGCATACAAACTTTGATCTATTGAATGTGTACTGCTTCGGGAGTCGGGCCACCTACAAGGCCACCACTTCCCTGGTGAGCTAGAAACCATCTGTGCGTGATTGCCCGACACGGCCATAGCCCCGTCTTCCCCCACACTTCTAGACATCTACCTGTTTTGGAACTAAAAAAAATTCTACACTAAATAATTTAATTTTTCTGGTGTTGAATGAAATATTTTTCACGTCTTTTTGCATTAAAAAGGGTTGCCGCTTTTGTCGGTGTCATTAAAGTAGTCACTAGCCAGTCGAGCATAGAGCAAATTCACAAGTCTGCTTTGCATCGGAAAAATGCCAGATCATACCTACATTTGCATTAATTACCAATTAAAACTTTCTCACAGTTTAAGTTATTATACATACAACCCACACCATTACTTTTTTATTTTATACACTTCTACAATTGGTTAACTTTTTAAAATTAAAGAAAATTAATTGTATATACATTTTGCATTCCTTTTTTAAACTTAAATAACATCTTTGTAGTAAAAATTTTAATGAGACAGTGTTTTTTTTTGTTTGCTTTACCTTTTGTTTTGCAAATCTTTATATCTTGTGATAGCTCCTGTTTATTATGTTTACTGCCCCACAGTGATGTGTGAAAGAACAATATTAATAAAACAGACCTTGAATTAACAATAAGGTATTTCAGTATGCTAATTACATTTAGCGACATAGACCATAACAAACAAACAGTATAGCAAAAAGACATTACCTTCAACAGCATGAAACCATTTTAAACATATTATAAACCATAAATTGTACGAAGACAGGTTACTATCTACAAATATAAAACAAAGAGAATAATTTTAACTAATGTTTATTGATTAATGAAAATTGTATTAAATAATAAGGAAATCTGAATGATGTGAAAACCTGGATCCAAGATGCAGCCAATTAATCTAAGTTGATGAAGCTCCAAACAGTAACTGTACTGTTCAGACACACATGGTAAAGGATCGTCAACATAGCAAGTGTACAATGTCTAAAAGAAAGTGTTTTCGTTGCGGTGAGCTCGGGCACCTACGTAGGACTTATCCTAAGGCAGGGAACGAGGATTGACTGGAAATCGGCTTGGGTTTCCCGGTCGGGCAAAAGATTAAAGTCCTGTGCACAATTAGGAAGTGCACGGTGTTAATTACCTATGGGAATCATTTTTCAGCCTTGGTGGAAACTGGGACTACCCATTGTGTCTTGAGAAATACCTTTTTGAAACATCTCTTGGATTCNATTTTTCAGCCTTGGTGGAAACTGGGACTACCCATTGTGTCTTGAGAAATACCTTTTTGAAACATCTCTTGGATTCAAAGATCGTATCCAAAGGGTGTATCATGTGTATTGTCTGAGAAGCGTTTGTGTGTGACTAACGGTGTTATATTTAGGAACAACGTTGTAGTGAACCTAAATTTTAAAATTGGTACATTTTTGTGGACATTTCCCTTTTGGGATTTTTCAGATCTTTCTCATGACATAATTTTAGGGCTCAAATTTCTACAGAAAACNTGTGGACATTTCCCTTTTGGGATTTTTCAGATCTTTCTCATGACATAATTTTAGGGCTCAAATTTCTACAGAAAACTAGAACATCGGTTAATCTCGACGAATTATATTTGTCCTTTAGGGTTTGCTCCGAGCATCAGGATTGGTCTTCAGGTCGACGCGATCCCGGAAATATTTTAGTCTTTACTTGACGGCAAGAGTTCATCCAAAGATTTTCAAATTCAATTGGAGTAGTTGAAGGAGGAATTTAGTGATGTCATCGCTTCGCATATTGGTAAATGTGACGTCCTTCCCTATAAACCTCCAAGTCTTTCGGGAAACCATAGATAAATTGTTAGAAGCTGGTGTAATTCTTCCATCCACGCCAGACAACTGTTCAACGGGATTTTTGGTGCGCAAATGGGATAGCGACAAGTATCGTTTGGTAGTTAACCATTTTCTTGTAAACAAAAGACCCTTTTCCGCTACCTATTGATTGCGCCCTTCAGCAACACAGCCAGCGTGTTTTCGGTGCTAGATCTCAATAATAGCTTTCACCAGTGTTTGTTGGATCCCTCCTACAGGAAATATACTGCTTTTAGCATGCCGTGGAGCCAGTTCAAGTTCATATGTATCCCCATAGGTTCTAATTTTGGCAGTCAAGCCTAGTCCAGAGTATTAGATCACGCTTTGTCAAGAGTATAAATTTAGGTTCGTTTTTAATTATATTGATGACATCATTGTGTACAGTGATGATCTCAAGTCCCATTTGTTCCGATTGCGTCAGGTGTTTCTTAAAATGCAGGAAGGGGGTTTGACGGTTAATCCAGATAAAGACACCTTGGGATCTAACAAGGTTAAATTTTTGGGTTATCTGCTCTGTGATGGTCAACTGATGATCGTGTGGCCTCAATATTAAATTTCCCTCATCCTAAAACCATGAAGGGAGTGCAAAAATGTTTAGGATTACTGGGCTATTATTACTCCCCCTTTATAGAGTATTTCTCAGAAGTGGCGGCACCCTTGAACTTGTTAAAAAAAGAAGGGAGTTGAGTTTCAGTGGGATCAGGAGCAAGAGTCTGCCTTTTCCCTGCTAAAGCAGAAGTTAGCTTCTCCTCCAATGCTCCTTCTACCGAATTTCTCGTGCAGTTTCGTTGTACAGGTAGATGCCTCATCACTGGCTATGTACACTGTCCTGAGCCAGTGAACCGAGTTAGGTTTAGTACCAGTGACTTTCNGGTAGATGCCTCATCACTGGCTATGTACACTGTCCTGAGCCAGTGAACCGAGTTAGGTTTAGTACCAGTGACTTTCGCCAGTCGCAGTCTCACCGAGACTGAACAAAATTGGGTATTTATGAGAAAGAAACCCTGGCTTGTATCTATGGACTAGAAAAATTTGAGTCTTACATAGAGCATGACGAATGTGATCTTTACACGGACAACCAGGCGTTACGCTGGGTCCTTAACCATCCTCAACAGTTGGCCAAGNGCATGACGAATGTGATCTTTACACGGACAACCAGGCGTTACGCTGGGTCCTTAACCATCCTCAACAGTTGGCCAAGCTGGCTGGCTGGTTGTTACGATTGTCTAGTTTCCGTATCAAGGTTCATCATATCCGAGACTCCAAAAATCAGGTAACAGACGCTTTATCCAGAATGTATGATCCGGCAGATTTTGAGGTAGAAAATGTGGCAATTTCAGAGGCTTCTCTTAATATCGTTCAGGATTTCCCTGAGTTTTTTTTATAAAATTATGTCAAGCCCAGGCAGAGCACAGTTTCTGTAGTCAGGTTAAGAGGGACCTAAGTAGTGGCATAGTACTTCCTTATGTTTTGGAAAACTGGATTCTGTATTTTACAGAAAAAATAGACGTGCTTGTAAGATAGTTGTACTGGAATCATTGCAGCCTATGGTTTTGTCGTACTTTCACGATTCAGTTTTTGGTGGTCATCTGGGTGTTAATAAGACCTTCAATGGCTGTACAGTTTGCCTGGCCTAGTTTACGGGGCAACATTTCTGATTTTGTGCGTTCATGTGACCTGTGTCAAAAGTGTAAGGCGGCTCAGCATGCTAACATTGGGCAGGCAGTGACGCAGATTCCTCAGGCACCCTGGAGCAATGTCCATCTTGATATATTTGGGCCCTTAGTTAGATCTGAGAAGGGTAATGTATGTATTTTAATATTGTTGGATAGGTTTACTAAATTTATTATTCTGTTACCACTGCGTAATATCAAAGCGTCATCAATTGTTAAAGTGCTCACTTAACAAGTTTTGTTAAGTGTTTAATGCTCCTGTTAAGGTTGTTGCAGATAATGCTAAGTACTTCACCTCTAAAATTTTTAAGAACATGTGTTTTCGCTGGGCTATTAACATTTTACTTCCAGTCCCTACTATCCCCAAGGCACTCGGGTAGAAAAATTTAATAAGAATCTGAAGGCTTGCTTAACTATTTTCTATAATCAGGACCACACTAAGTGGGATCAGGATTTGGATTTTATTAATGTAGGATTCAATAGCGCTTTGCACGATTCCACAGGAGTTCCTCTTTCACTCCCTTTCCGTGATCATCCTCTTAGCCATTCCTTACTTAATATCTGGAATATCCCCCCTTGATGACGCTGACCGTGATCGCCTGCTTGAGGAGGTCCACCGTAAGCTCGGGGCAGCGAAGCTGCAGGTAACAGCTAAAATGAACCAGGACAGGTTGCCAGTTAATTTCAAGTTAGGGAACCTGGTCTTATGTAAAATTTCTTGTTGGCAGATATAGGGAAGGATATAACTGGGAAGCTGATACCAAAATTTCTTGGTTCATTTAAAATTAGTAAGTTTCTAGGTCCTAATACTCCTAGCCTTGATTTGCCCGCTCTAATCACTCATTTAGAAAGGCTCATGTGTCTATGTTGAAGGCTTATCAGCAACGCAATTAATTGTTAATTATTATGTGTCTGTGCCTGCAGTTCAGCTGTTCTTCCTTGATATTGTAAATGTACATTGTTTCCCTACCCTTTGTCCTGTGTCATTTTGGTTATTGTGTTCCCCTTGTCTAATCGCTTGTTGTTTTTGCTTTGTTCCCATCTTCCCACAGTGCATCGCCTTCGTTGTGCTGCAAAGGTGCTTTCCGAGTTGACCGCTGGAAGAGGCAGAGCTTCAGATGGTTTCTTCCATCGCAACCCCTCTGATGCTGGCGTGATGCCGTACCTAGTGTTCGAGAAGAGACCGGTTCTGTTGGCGCTGAGTTGCTTTTGGACTTGGCTGCCCACAGTCTCCGGGGACAACTACAAAAAGGAGCTGATCACTCCTGAAATCATTGTGAAATTTGGAATGTTCTACATGTTACTACGAAACCTAATCTATCCATGGACCTTTTCTACTTACTTCAGTTTCTACTTCTGTGTCTAAGAACTTTCCACCTACTGTATTTTTGTGTATTGTGTTGGATGTTTTGTCAAGATGTTCAGAGACTAGTCANTGTCTAAGAACTTTCCACCTACTGTATTTTTGTGTATTGTGTTGGATGTTTTGTCAAGATGTTCAGAGACTAGTCACCAAAGCACAGGTTTTGGGGTGGGGGTTGCAACGCTAACACTCGTCGCGCAAGTCATCATCTTTGGTTTCTACATGACGCTGTGGTATACTCTTTGCTCAGGCCCCCCTCCCTNACACTCGTCGCGCAAGTCATCATCTTTGGTTTCTACATGACGCTGTGGTATACTCTTTGCTCAGGCCCCCCTCCCTTTTTCTCCCTCCCTTGAATTCCCCTCTGCTCGGGCATCATAATTTTTTATGATTTAGCTAGTTTATTTAAGTTGTTACACAGCTCGTGCTCCTTCTATTCTATGCCCTAACTTCGCCTGACCATGTTGCCTGAAGATTTCTACGATGAATTAGATTGCTGCACTTGTCCAATGGATGTGAAGCCATGATGGAGCTCTCTTAATTTGTGTNAGATTTCTACGATGAATTAGATTGCTGCACTTGTCCAATGGATGTGAAGCCATGATGGAGCTCTCTTAATTTGTGTCGTCGCCTGAGCCGCCAAGCGTTAGGGCAATTAAAATGGTGAGCAGTGGACAAAGTTTGTGTGTTAGATGGGCTATTTTTTATGTTTTAGTGTTTTGTGTGGCGTAGCTGTGTTTGTCTTGGGTAAGCAGTAATGTTAGTGATTTTTTTTTCCTTCAAAATTCTTGTTTTGGTTGCCAGTCCAAATTTGGTTTCGGTTATAACTAAAACCTTGTGTTGTGTATTGTCTTGTTCACCGCTCAAGAATAAATTCATTTTTTAAATAATCATAATGTCCACGACTCTTGCGTTAGGTTGTTGTCTACGTTTTTAATTGTGCTCATTCAGTAGTTTTTTATTTGGTAGGAGCTTGACAGGTTGTTTAACTGCCTCTGCCAAAATTTAAAAATCTTATATGGTGTTTTTTAATAATAATTTTTAATGTATTGGTTTTATGAAAAGGAGGGTTTACTGGACTTATACAGCTGTCCTCCTTTCTAATTGCTCCAATAGTCATTCTAGTCAATTAATTTGTAATGACGCAGTATTCTTAATTTTCGGGACACGTGTTTCAATTTTGTTTGTTTCTCTTAAGCTTTGCTAAGCTTTGTAATATTTTTATCGGGTTTGAAATTAAAGCCGTGGTGGCTCGTTTCCCGTGATAGTTTGTTTATCTGGCATACGTTTGCCGTTTTACGGTTATCGGGCAGACAGTTGTCGTTTCGTTTCGAACATCGTAGTTTTCAGTTTTTGTGAAGTGTCAGCATTACTTAGAAACTTTCAGTCTGCGTCGTACAAATTTTATACGAGAAGTTCGTTTATCTGTATGTTGACGGTGCAGTTTTAGTTTTGTACGAGTTTCGTTAACGTGTCAGTTTCAATAACGTGTGGAGAGCGTGCGTGGCAGATGCCGGATGCCGTGCCTTTATCTCAGAAGAGGGGGGTGAGAGGCAGCACAAAGACACGTGTGCCTGTCGCCCTTCAAGTCACTTCAGGTTGAGCAGTCGTCATACAATGCTCGCCTAGGCCGCGTCGGGCGTGACGAGAACCCCTACATCGGCAACTAGACTTTGCTATTTTATTTCTCCGCCGGTGTGGGAGGTAGCCTCATTTATTATTTCTTTGGGCCAGTTTATCAGAGCAGTAATACTTAGTAAACTGTGGCTCTGTTCTGCCCATATCTATTTATCTGGGCACGTTTCGTACTCTGCATATTCTGAACTTAGGCTGTGAACTGTGTCACTAAATGATAAATAAAGTATACAACAACTACTCTGGAACTTGAACTTATTTCTTAATTAATCGGCATCCATTTTACTGAGTCTCGTGTTCCACCTCTGAGCTAGCAGTGGCAACTTAACGTATAGCAGTGTAACTGTAGTGTCCAACGTTACAAATTGCTTTAATTTTTTAAGCATTTATAAATATTTTAATTAAACTTTATTCTGATTGCATTATTCCAGTTTTGAGAGCAATTTACAAAAATTATGTCAATATTTTAATCACTTATGTAAATATAGAAAGAAAAGAATTATTGTAAATTTTGTCTATTTGCCCAGTTTAATGTCAAGAATATCAAGGGTGCTATATATGGCTTTATGTATATCTTATTGGCAAAATATATGAATTGTTAACTCATTGTACATATATTATTTGTGTCACGGCACAAGACTAGGAAAAATTAAATTGTAAAAATAATTAGTATAATTAAGTTTACAATTTAATAATACATAATAATACATTAATCACTACATGTCATAAAACATAATTTGAAATTTCCAGCAATGTGTAAACCCTCTAAATATTACCGAATATACAGATAAAATAACCCGCTTTAGTTCACGTACATACATTCTGCAAGTTATTCATCACCTAAGGGTTACATTTGTCTCTCCACTGTTTAAACATAATGCATTAAGTATTTCCAGTTAAACTACTTTTCTTGAACAGCTGTCATTAATTTTCCTTTATGATGTAGCCTAACTTTCATAATCCATTCTGTAGTAGAGGTGTACAGTGTAAAATTGTGCACCGAGTTAACAGATTGTAATTGGTATTACTCAATGAAACTTAGTGCACATTTTATTTTTCATTAAATGAGCAGCATGTGAAATTGATGTAGAGCAGTGCAGATAGTTGTTTAAGATACAGATATAGCGAAAATTGCTTGTTTCAAGAACAGGCGATACAAGACACAACCATTGAAAAGCATAAAATGAAACCCTTTAAATTAACACAGAATTCCCTTAGAATGACATGAAAATAAACCACAGAATATTACCAATAAAAATAAGTTTTACATTATTTATTGAAAGGTAGAAAGGAAAAGGCAATGAGAAACATAATGTGCTGATGGTAAATTGTGAGGTTTATGAAAAGAGTAAAATGTTATATATAAGATTTTAACTACAAAATATCACCCTCCTTACAAAATTTAAAATAGTGTTGATATTAAAAAAAAAAAAAAAAAAAAAAAATCCACCAATATACAAATCTGGACAAAGCGACAGACAAGTGCTACAATGTAGGCATGTGGGTCTCGCTGTCGATGATGCAAATACTTTTTACAAGATGGTTCCGAGATTTTATGGCAATGAAAAAGGTGTGCATGCAATACAGTTCATTCAAAAATGTGGTAGGGCTATAAAGCAGCTGGCATGTTCTGAGGAAAACCAACTAAATTTGTTTGTCTCTCGATTAGAGGGTACAGCCAAGCAATGGGCTACTAATCGGGAACAATTGTGGAACAAATATGCAGATGTTCGAGCCACTTGTTTTGCAAAAATATTGGAGTACATTGCAGCAGGATGAATTCTTGCAAAATTTATTTACAGGAAGATACTCACCGTGGGGTGGCCCCTCAAGTATTTGAAAATTTTTTACCTGCAGACCAAACTTCTGGATTTTCCAATAGCAGAGGAAAGGTTTCTAACACACACAGTGCACCACTACCGTGCGAGGGTACAGGATGGCATTATAGGGTCTCGTGCGACTAGAGTAGATGAAGTTGTGGCCCTTCTGGAGGCTTTTGATAGGCGAGATGAATGGGAATGAAGGTTAGAAATGATAAACGGGGACAGGAAACATCTGCACAGGAGACAGGAGCCCAGAAAACCAATATAAGCCAGGTGGGAATAATTATTGCCACTGGGGTAACGGGAGGTACCAAGGTTATTACAATAGGGAAGTCAGAAACAGATACATAGGACGAAATTGGTGTATAACAGGAACTACAGAGGTACTGGATCACGTCAAAGGGAAGGTGAAACTCGGGAGAAAGAGATTTCAATATCAGTCCCCAACCATCACCATCAGCACCACATTTAAACGAATTGGGGGGGAGGGCCAATGCCCAGAGCCTACCCCTACAATAGTAGCATGGGCAGAAAATAGTTGCGAGGCACAAATTGCTGTTTTATATACTCAAAATTTTACTAAATCAGGGTCAGAATTAATAGTAACAGAATGGAAACAAGAAAATGATAATGGTCAAAATAATGAATGTCCAGTGATAATAGGGACAGTCGCAGGGAAAGAGCAGATATTGTTACCCATATTAGTTGATTCTGGAAGCGAAGTCACTGCTATGTCAGAACAATGTGAAAACACTATTAAAGAAACCATTAAGTCAGATTTACCTAGTATTGCAGTTTCAAATGTAACTATAGTGGGAGCAACAGGGGTCAGAAATAAAAATGTGAAAAGACAAGTACTGATAGAAATAACATTTGGACAACAGTGTTTTTGGATAAGTTTTTTGGTGATAAAGGGACTGAGTATTGAGGCAGTAATAGGGTCTGATTGGTTGAGACAATATCAAGCTATTATCAACTTCGCAAATAAAACAATATAACTAATGGGGGTAAAACAGTAATACCATTTTGTAAAAACAGGGGGGTAGAAAACCATTACAGTTAAGGATACTTGAGGGAAAACATGGGCATGGAAATAACCAAATTTCATATGGTTGTCGTATGTTGATAATAGAAGAGGCAGAAAGAGATGACACTATAAGTTTCAGTATATTAAAGCAGGTAGGGGAATTACCTCAGACATGGCAAATCAAATCAATAATGTTCTAGAATCAGAAAGAAAGGTTTTTTTCAAAGTTTCCAGGATTAAACAAAAGGTATGAATGTGAGTTAGTAGAAAAGGAACACAAACCTTTTGCAATTAAGCCATACCCAGTACCATATTCGGTTCGACTTGCAGTAAACAGAGAAATACAGAGAATGGTAAAGTGTCAAATAATCGAAAGACATTCTTCAACGTATTCAAACCCTTTAGTTGTAGTCAGGAAAAAAGATGGGAATGTAAGGTTTTGCTTAGATGCAAGAAAATGAAATACTATTATAGTACCAGATAGAGGGGCACCTGCACTCATCGATGAATTATTACAAAAATTTGAAGGCTGTCAATATTTTTCTAAAATAGACCTGGTTGCTTCCTATTGGCAAATTCCCTTAAAGGAAGAGAGTAGGAAGTATACTGCCTTCAAAGTACAAGGAACATCATATTGTTTTACACGCCTACAATTTCGATTAAATGTTTCCGTAAGTCACTTCATTAGAGGATTAGAACAGGTATTAGGACCTGAAGTATTAGAATTTGCAACTGTATATGTAGATGATATACTGATTGCTTCTAGAGAGTTTAATGAACATTGTTTACAGTTACAAATGGTTCTTAAGAAACTAAATGAAGGGGGATTAACAGTTACTTTGGATATGTCAGAATTTCTAAAGAAAGAAATTCATTTTTTAGGAAATGTGGTAACGCCACAGGGAATAAACGTTGATCAAGAAAAAATGAAGGTTATTTTTAATTACCCATTAGCTTCAAATAGAAAACAATTTGAGCATTTGATAGGATTTTTTTTAACTTTTTCAGAGGGTACATAGCAAACTTTAGTGAAATTTGTTCACCATTGCGAGGATTAATGCAGAAAGGAAAAACATAGGTTTGGGGAATAGAGCAACAGCAAGCATTAGAGAAACTGAAAGAAAAGTTAGTATCATCTGTTATCTTACATCACCCTAGGTTAAACCAGAAATTTTACATTGCTTGTGATGCTTCAGATAAGGCTGTAGAAGCAGTACTTTCCCAGTACTAGGATAATGAACCGAAACCAATAGTTTTTGCTAGCAGAGCTCTCAACACAGCGGAGTTAAATTATACAGTAACCGAAAAGGAACTGCTTAGTTTGGTTTTTGCGACATCAAAATTTAGAACTTACAGTTGTGGTAAACCGACTGAAATTCAAATTGATCATAAAGCATTGTGCCATATAGGGTCATGGAAGTTGTTGCATGGAAGGATAACTAGGTGGATTTTAGCCTTACAGGAATATGATCTGAATATACAGTATGTACCAGGAAAAACACAAGTTGTAGCAGATGCATTATCCAGGTGCCAGGGAGAGGAAAGAACTTTGGAGAAAGAGTTTTTTCTTAGGGCATCTAAAAACAGGTAGCATTATACCAGGAATTGGTAGGTCAATTGAACCAGGAAATAGTTAAGAGATGCAAAATATGAAAAAGTGTTGAAGGAAATAAAGTCAGGAAATTGTAGGGACGTAATATCAGACTTATTTGCTATCCAAAATGGAATCCTATTTAGAAGAAAAGAAATAGGGGAAAAGCAATGGGTGTTGTGTATTCCCTACAATTTGTCAGATGAGATATGTGTAAAGGTACATGTAGAATGTGGCCATTTTGGAATTGCAAAAACAGTTAAATTTATTCAAGAGTTTTGTTGGGTAAGAAATATATATAATCGAGTAGCTAAGAGTATCAAAGAATGCATCTTGTGTGCTCAAACAATGGTGACGAACTTTAAGAGTTACGGGTCTATGCTACATGTGTTAGCTAAAGAAACTTTTGAGGTAGTGACAGTGGACTTGTTTGGTCCAATGCCAGCTGGGCACCAAGATATGAAATATTTATTGGTAGTTTTGGATGTTTTTTCAAAATTTGTAAAACTATACCCATTGAGGCAGGTAATGCTGTTACCAAACGAATTACTGATAAGTATGTTGTGTTTCTGTCAATATGTTTTAAAAGAGAATTGTACAATAAATTTACAGTGTAGTAATGTTTAATAATACAGTGAAATCCCAATATTTTGCATCCCGATTATTTGTATATCCCGTAAATTTGCCGGTCTCTTGAGAAAATCCCTTTAATTTGTAAAATAACAATGCATTCCGGTCCCCTAGATAATATGTATTTATTTTAGTGCTCAAGCTCAATTAAAACGTCTTATAATTCTTATTTGCAACTTAAAAATCTCGTTAACTCGTAATGTTTGTAACCCTAGATTGTACACCAGCTCTAGATTTATGCAATTCGGGCAGGGTAAAAAAGACCGGAAGGGTACTGAGGGACGTAGGAGGGTTTGAAGGGCAGGTAGTGACGCTAAGTAGGCTGTAAGGCAATGTGTCTGTGATTCCCAGAACTAAGAGGCGCCTTGGTGTCCGGCCTAGGGTTATGAGAGGGTAGGAAGGAGCAGAGCGAGTGAAAAGTTAGTTTGTTCGGTCTTAGCCATGCCTCCGAAAAGAGCTAATAAATGTCTTTCAATTAGAGAAAAAAAAGAAATCATTAACGCCGTGGCCGGTGGTGATAAACAAATTGACGTGTCCAAACGTTATAACGTTCCTCCTTCCACAATAACATCAATTCTGAAGAACAAGGACAAAATCGCCTCCCAGACATCGGACAGCAAAGTAAAGCGCTTTAAGACTGGTGAGTATCCACAACTAGAAGAGAATTTTAAAAAGTGGTTTGTGCAAGCATGGAATTCAAACGTACTAGTTGGAGGAAACATTTTAAGAGAAAAAGCAAAAGTTTTCGCAGAAAAAATGGGAATTAAAGACTTTCGTGCGAGTGATGGTTGGTTTGATAGGTTCAAAAAAAGGCACAGCATAAAATTCAAGAAGCTTAGCGGGGAAAGTGCGAGTGTATCGGCCGACATTTGTTCTGAGTGGAAATACGAATTGGGAGAAATAATAGATTCTTATGAGCCCAACAACATTTTTAATGCCGATGAGACAGGGTTATTTTATAAGTGTCTCCCCGACCGATCAATGTGTTTTAAGGAAGAAAAGTGTCATGGCGGAAAAAATAGTACAGAACGTGTAACCATATTGATGGCAGCCTACAAGGATGGATATGAGAAATTGAGACAGCTCATGATAGGCAAATCAGCCAAACCAAGATGTTTTAAAAAACATAAAAACTTTTCCGATGAACTTTTGTGCAAACAAAAAAGCGTGGATGACGGGCAAATTATTCAAGGAATGGATACGATCAGTGAATGCTGATATGAAGAAAAGGTAGCGAAAAATTCTACTTTTCATGGATAATTGTATGGCCCACAACAATACCCCACCGCTCAGTCATGTTAATGTTGTGTTTTTGCCTGCCAACACTACTTCTAAGCTGCAGCCTCTAGACCAGGGCATAGTTAAAACTTTCAAAATCTTTTACCGCAAGGAAGTAGTGATGCAACTCCTTGAGAGCATCGAGGATGGGCAGGATCATAAAATCACCTTATTTTCAGCCATGAACATTGCTCACAAGGCGTGGCAAAGTGTTAGCGAAAGCACAATAAAAAACTGTTTTCGTGCTTGTGGATTCACGAAGGTGGAACTTTCATCAGCAGTTACTGAACAAGACTTAGAATGCCCTGTGAATTGGAATCGTCTTCCTCAAAATGAAGAAAATTCTATAACGTTTGAAGATTTCGTCCATTTTGACGATGGCCTAGCGGTAGCGGGGATTCTAACTGATGACAAAATTGTGGTTCCATATCAGGACATTGATGGTGTAGGTGTTGACGAATATGATGTGCCGACAATTACACCTAAAGTGGCTAAACAATACATCAACAACGTGCGCCATTTCTTAGCGAAATCAGACGTTGGCGATGAAGTATTTTCTGCTTTGAACATGCTTGACAAAGCCATCGACAATACCCGTCTGCAAGGGTTGCACCACAAGAAAATTACAAATTTTTTTTTAATGTAAATTTTTAATGCGTTTTTTATTGATGTAATTGAATTATGTATACATAATATGTAGCCATGCATTTATCATTACATATTAATGCAAATTTTTATTAATCTAGTTATTATGTATTTTTTCTTTTTTGCTCCCGATTATTGGTAATCCCGCTAATTTGAATATCTCGATAATTCATATTTAACACTCAGTCCCTTGACAATACGAATTATCGGGATTCTACTGCAGTATTTTATAATAGTAGTGCCAGAAAGAAGCAAAGGTGTGGTAAGGAACAATTAGGCGAAGGGATAAAGATTCTATATTAATCAATATTGTAAATAATCAGGCACAGGATTAATAATGAACAGCACTGTAAGCATTTTACAAAAGGGCAGAATGGGAAGTACATTTAGTGTAGTTGGAATACTGAATTTCTGGAATGGCAGATACTCTTTGTAAAGCATTTAAGAAAAGTTAGTGTTAATGTTCATGCTAATTAATCTAAGGAAACTGTTCTAAAGTAAATAGTGATGTAGAGAAAATAAGCCAAGAGAAAAATGGCTTTATAATGTTTTGTTTTTAAATTGTTCATGTATCTAAATGGGATTTATTTATCCAGAGTACCGAACAGGAAGTGATATATGCATATTAATAAGTTTTGTTTTACATTTGAAAATTGTGTTAATATAAAGAAACATATAATTACTGTTATTTTGTATTCATAGTTGAATACTGAATAAGTTTAATTAAGGATGCAGTACATGTTGTCTAAAGGTTGAGGTGTTGTATGGTATTGAGCCTTAAGTATATATATAAATAAGAAGGGTAAGAGGTTGCACCAGTTTATGGTGTCCTGGGATCAGTGGCACAAGGAGTAAGTTTATTGGGATTGGGACAGGTCTGGGGTCCTTTTTTATTGTCAGCACTGGACTAAAGTAAGGCAGTCGCAGTGGCGTTTATAGTTTTGGGCAGACCTAGGTCCCCTTTCGTAAGTGTGTGTACTGATCTCAGCGAGGAACCAGAGAAACGAGCAGCCCACAAGGAATCATCTATGGCATTGGTTATGAATACAACCTCAACCACGAATTAGGACATGTGATTAATAGACAAAAGTGAAATGTATGATTTTCTTGTAGCGTCCCAGCATCTTGTCGCTCTTCTTTACTTCTTTGACAGTGAAGTGAATATTTTTTTGTTATGAGTTTGATTACACATTGTAAATGTAAATTATTGTCATGGAGCAGAGGCACAGTGGTTTGAAGAGTAGCCATATACAAGATAGGTTTCGCTTTGGGAAAGATTTCTTCAAAATCTCTCCCAAACCGAGGGGGGTAATGTAATGACGCAGTAGTATTCATTTTTGGGATACACGGTTCATTTTTTTCATTTAATGGGGGCTTCGTAATATTTTATCGGTATTTGAAATTAAAGCAGTGGGAGTGCGCTTATCGTGGTGGTTATGATTATCGGGCATCTGTTTGCCATTTCGAAAGTCGTAGTTTTCAGTTAGCGTCAGCATTAGAAGATAGAAGCTTTCCGAACTGCGTCAACAGTTTTTGTTCTAGAAGGTTTGATTATCTTTTANGTTGAATACTTGCCTGCAAGAAAAAAGTAACAAGCAGCCAATGAAAACGCATTGTGCGTGACGAATATCGCCCACACCAGCAAGCGCCAGCGACCGCTAAATCTTTCAACTTCGTTCTTTTTCGGCCAAACCTTAACTGTAATAAATTATTTCCACAGGTGTGGGAGGTCGATAGGGTGCCAGGAGGGAGCAGACGTCCCTCCTGCCTTCGTATTTTCTTCTTGCGAGGTAAGTTTTCGAGGAGTAAATAAATCAATAAACGACTGTGGCGCTGTTCTGTACTTGTCTGTTTATCTGTGAACCTGTTCGTACTCGACATACCTTAAGATCGTATGCGAACTTTTTTAATTGATTGGTAAATGAAAGTATAGAACAAATAAACCGGAACTTGACATTATTTCATTGGCGCCTTTTTAAAGAGTTTCATGTTGCTACCACTGAGCTAACAAAGTGGTAATGTCCATTAGTCATACTTTGACGTGGAACATTGCAAATATGGCGGCCGTAACGCCCTGCCAGCAACATTACAAATATGGCGCCTAACTGTGGGGCTGCAATATTACAACGTATGTAATTTTATTTTATTTTAATTATTTGTGAGCAAGACTTGTTTTAATGTTATTTATTTTAAATTTCATTAAACTTGGAACACTTGCTTGCATGATTTATTGTGTACATAAATTTGTGACGTGACAGTTGAAAAAACGTTGCGGGCTGTGGTGAGACAGGTTTATTTATTTACTTCTGAACTGAGTCAGTATATTTTTATTTTATCACATTTGTTTTTGTTTAATTACGTTTCAATTAGTTTGGTTAGAATTGTATCTTTAGGACATCTTCTCTTAAATTTCTTTATAATTTTATTTTCTTAAGTAATGTAATTTTACTACAGAGTGCAAATTATATTCAGTGGTAGAAGTTAATGTAATTTTATTTTCTCTTTGTAGCAGCCTATTTAAAGTATGAGTATAAGTTTATTTTGCACCTAAGAGAAATTTACCCTAACTAATATTACAAATGCAAAAATGTGTATGTTTGTTCTCCTTCTTTCACTTTGCAACGGATCAACGTGATTTTTTGTACCGAGATAGTTGGAGAGCCGGGAAGTGACATAGGCAACTTTTTATCTTATTGCAAAATGAATTAATACACAAACAGAATAACAATGCAACATCGCAACAGATCGACGTAATTTCTTGCACAAAAACAGTTGGAGGGCTGAAAGGTGATATTGGCTACTTTTTATCGTGAGAAAATATCTCAAAAAATTTACAAACTATAATAGTGAATCACGTTGGAAAAAAGTTTGCCGCCAGCGCACTCTCTTGCAATACGGTGTCTAAACCGTTACAGATGGAACAATATCATATAGTAAAGAATTGTGTAGAATAAAAAGACCTAAAAAAAAATTAAAAAACTCTGCGGTAGCATATATCTATCTATAACAGAGAAATACTAACAAGTGTTTTTACCATTTAATTCACAGACATGTTGAGTTTTATAATATGTATAGAATATAGAAGATTAACACTAAATAAAATTCAACTTTATTTAAAAAAAAAAACTAAACAATAATTTTGTAGTTTACGCGAGCTGAGCCGTGGGCACAGCTAGTCTTAGATATTTTTCTGGGTCACTGTCTTTGTGTGTGAGCACCGGGACTCTCAAATTAGACATGATGGAAGGCAAGCCACCGTAATTTTTGTACAGTGATTTTTCAGCAAATTCTTGCCAAGACTGCCCAGTGTAAGCTTGACGTGTGACGCATT
>NQII01006024.1:27513-38795 GCA_002778355.1 Clitarchus hookeri | reverse complement strand
GACACATTCAACATCCAGATAAACTAACCTCTCGTTTCGTATAAAATTTGTTGACTCATTAAAACTGCGCCGAAGGAACTAAAACTTGTCGACGTTGCCTGATCCACAGAAACTAAATAATCCAATTTATGCTGACGCTTCCCCAAAAAACCAAAGTTCAAAACGAAACTGTAACCGTCCTCCTGATAAAACGTAACACTGCAAACATCCTCCCGATAACCTACAAACGCACACGTCTGCCGGATAAACTAACACGGGAAATGAGCCACCGCGGCTTTAAACTTCAAACCAGATAAATTTATTACCAAGCTTTCCAAAGCTTCATACACACCAAAGAATTTTACACCAGAGTCCCGAAAAATTATGAATATTGCATCATTACAACATATTAGGTGTACTTACGATAAAGTATTTCAACACACACCTTAAAAAAAAAAAAATGTGTGGCATGTTAACACACCATTACTTGTTACTAAATAAAGTGCTGACTAATCGCTCCTTTATGTATATTTCAACTACTCAAATATTATGCACATACTTCCAGTACAGTATGTTAATATTAACACATCATGCAAGNATGAATATTGCATCATTACAACATATTAGGTGTACTTACGATGAAGTATTTCAACACACACCTTAAAAAAAAAAAAATGTGTGGCATGTTAACACACCATTACTTGTTACTAAATAAAGTGCTGACTAATCGCTCCCTTATGTATATTTCAACTACTCAAATATTATGCACATACTTCCAGTACAGTATGTTAATATTAACACATCATGCAAGCACGAGAAAGAAAACACAACTTTACAAATACGACAGTGCATGCCTGCCTGAATATGGAATACTAGCAATACTTTGATAGCAACTTTAGCTTCATAACGGCTCGATACGACTCTGGTCTGAAAAATATTGCATGATATGAATCTATAATTATTATGAAAACACTCTACACAAGATAATAGTTCTGGAAAAATTAATACGATAATATAAAAGTTACATTTCTTGCCAAGCACACTTTCTTGCATCTCTACTTTTTCAATGACTCCAAAAAGTTTGGGCAAGTTACCACATATAACACCACAGCTACATAAATTGACGTCTTTATAACATGCACAAAATAACTATAAACTTAGTAATTAAATATCAAAGCAACAAACTTTCACATCCCAGAGGCCAGACTATTTATTTAATTAATATTGTCATCCATTTGCTAGCCGAATCATGACCCAAAGTGCAATGGCTAAGCCCTTTGCAAGATATTCACAAGCGACAATAAAAATGCCTTGTACGGCGTCAACAACAAACAGAATTGGATGCAATTTTAACATGTTTAATGAGTTTCATTTTAAAAATATCTGAACCGCTCCCAGATGGCTGTTGCAGATTTTAAAATACACATGCACTGCACTACATAATTATTAATTAAACGACCAAGCTCGCATGGAATTAAATCAAATTTTAGTATGCGCTCACAAATACTTATATTCATCTTATACTAGCAGCTATCAAGAATCCATCACATATTTCATAATGAAATCACTGTCCAAAACACATTATTTTATGTGTGTGTTGACCTCTGCAAAAACATTTATAATAATTTAAAACTGACAAACTAACTTTTTCCAATACCTAAAACCTAAATCCAAAACATCCAAATATAATATAGAATAAACATATTGGCGGAACTATGCCTGATTTTAAGTTAATGCTTGAGTCCCTGCAAAAAATAGTAATTTTTTAAAACAAGTAATATTTAATTACATTTATACAATAGTGACTTACTGCATCACCAAAGAAGTGTTTCTAGCCTATTTTTATCCATTTACGCGAGTGTGTAGGTACCCATCCCAATATCGCACGTAAGTCTCTAAAACACATTTTTGCACATATAAAATTAATTTGATAATTAATTGCTTGTTTTTAATTAAGGCATAATAATCACAGACTGACGTAATCAATAATTTTGTAATCATCATTCTAAATAACCAATCAAAATCTTCTTATGATTTAGATAATTTAAATGTACAAACATAACCACACATCAGCCAAGAATGATCACCATATTTGTTGTAATGTTCTGATTAGTCCAATAATCTGAACATATTCTTGTGTTTATGATAACCATTGGTTAGAGGCAAATTAAACATTGGTTATTCTTAACCATATATTAAGAAACAGAAAATGTCTCTAACCAACACTTAAATTTTAATCAGACCTTAATTGGAACAAAACCAGACATTGTGAAACCAGCCCACAGTCTATTTAATCCTTTCCTTGATAAAACAAACATTGTAGCCAAGTAACTGAGTAGTTAAATGGAGCAGACAACTGATGGTATTTAACACTGTCATTACGATAGCGTGTAAACTACTTGCACTAGAATCCTGTAAAAAAACACCATTAACATACTAATTTCCTCTTGTTTTATTTTCTTAATGTGAATAGGCATTGTTCCGATTGAAATAATGTAACTTTGTTCAAGAAATACATTATAATACCTATAAAAATCAGTGCCTGGGTTGCAATTATGAGCCCTTGTCTAAACTTCAATTCTGTGCAACCAGCACATCAATAGTATCTTTCATTTTCAAAATATTTGCAGTGTAAGTTTTAGATGATTTGTCCTGTATACATTGAATAGTTTGTTAGTATAGTTACAATGAAATTGATTTTGTGAAAATTGAAATTATAATCTGACTATATTAAAACCCTGGATCTATTTCTTTAATCCATTTCGGGTAAAATAAAAATTCAAATTATTGTCCTACAACATTGGCAGAAATCTAAAATGTAATATTTTGCAAAATGTACTATATTGAGGGTTTATTAGTTCTAAAATGTTTTTAATTTTTTTTTTATGTTTAAAGCTAGAAACAATGCGATGTGTACATCACATTCTTCATTATGTAATGTGACTCTCTTCGTACTTTATTGCCCTTTGCATCACGAACATGGCAGCATATACCACAGTCTTGTGGGATGTTGTTTCTTTGCATAGGCAGGTATCAAAAATGGAAAACGCCAACCAGTGAGACGCACAAGGTTGGTGCTGCTGGATGGAAGACCTGGAGCTTTTGGGTAGAGGGGAGAATTCTTCTTTCTTGTGTTCGAAATAATCATCTCAGTGGTAGCAATATGAGAGCCAAGAAAATTATTTTGTCCACCACTTTTTTTATACAGTAAAAGTTCATCCCAAAATACAAGTTCCACTATGTGAAAAATATTTTTTCTCTTTTTTGTGGCACTGAAGTTGCAGCCATCAATTTTATTGACTCCTTCCATTGTTCTGTAGTATTCCACTACTGTCACTTGTTTCATTTTCTTTACGACCCTCTTCTGAACAGTCACCATTTGGGCATTATGAATAGTGGTCAGCATAAAAATGTCCTTTTATCCTTCCATTTCAGCGGTCACTTTCTCTCTTTGATAGGCTTACAGATTCACCTTCCCTGAGTTTTTTGCTGGAGGCATATCTCTTGTCTGGTGCACAGTGCCATACATAGCAGTCCAGTTGGCAATCAGTAGATCAAAGAGTTGAGGCAAAGAGTAACTTGTCAACCGTTGTCCTTTGTTCAGGAGGGGTTTCATTAGCATCACGACAATCTGCTTTGGTTGAGGTAAGTTTGCAAATTCTTTATCAAAGTTTGTACCCTTCCCTGTGTATATGATCATAGACCATGTGTAAACGCTTAGCAATTTTATAAGTTATAAATGTCTTGATGCCAAATCTTGCTCTTTCAAAAGGCATACTGTACCCATCCAAACTTTCCTTTGTAAAGCATCAAACTTTCATAAATGCTTATGTCACACTATGTGGTATAGACACAGCTGAACTTTTTATTCATGTACTCTACAATCGACCAGATTTTGTTCATCTTCGGTTGTGGATGATCTACAGAATCATAGACAGAATTATTGGAAAAATTGAGGCATTTCTTTAGCCCCAGAAAACATTTGTAGCAGAGAACCTGACGAAAAGAACAGAGTCGCAAAGTGTACACTTTTTTTTAAAAAGATTGTGTTTTTTTAAACCATGTTGATCAGTTACAAGTCTAATTCTTTGATCGTTCTAGTGGAAAACAAAGTCAGCCCATTTGAAACAAGCAAGAACAAGTAAAAGAATAAACAACTGGATAGTAAATTTTTTGTTTTTAAAACAAAGCCATGCGCCAAACCATCTCAATGATTAGGCACTTGCCAATACATAAGCTCACAGATTCTGATGACATTACTAAGCAGTTAAAAATAATGTTAATGAATTATACTAAAATAGTTTCAGAACAGAATGAAAATCCTACAAGTGAAACTAGAAAAACACTTTAAACTCACACATTTGTATTTTAAAAATGAAATGGCAAGAAAATAGCACTACAAATCACAAATTTCAATGTCCTCATTCTTGTGTACAAGATGCCACTGCTAGCCAAAATTAAACTGATTTCATGTCATATTAACAAAGTCACCATATTATGGCAGTAGATTTGTCGGGAAAGGGAGGAAGTTGCATACATGCTAAATTAACTCTAAACTTACACTTAAGTCCATGCCTTAGGTACTCAGGATTCAAAACCGAACTCCTTGCCCCGTAAGACATTGTTATTCACTGCAGAGTGGAAAATAATGCTCAATTGATGCAAAAAAACACATTTATCCAACAGTAAATTTATTTGGTGAAAGTAGCCATTCATGCAAATTAAAACACAAATGGAAATTTTATTATAATAACACCAATTTTTTATAAGGACATAATTACATGTTATAACAAACTTCAAATCACGGAGTATAACATAATTATATATTTCTATTGGCATTAGTAAATTTCTCTCATTGAACACACAAATTTTGAATGCAAAACAGAGTGCTATATACATACACGTTACAAATCACCATAAAGCGCGAAGACTGCACTAACTACTTACAATCAGCATAAATGATGACATGTTTTTCGCCACAGTTAACTTTTTGAGCTACTGTTATTTGCCTACATCTAAAAAAAAAACTATCATTCTGGCACCACTAACATTATCTTATTCACTTAGTAGACACAAAACTTCAGTCTGTTTATTAAAAACAGGAAATACAAACACCAGTGTGAAATAACTCTTGTTCAAGAGCATTCACACTGTTTCAAAATTATACTTTCGAATTTGTTTTAACTATTTATAATTAAAATAAATAAAATGTGCTGACAGAAAATATACTGTATCTTGACAGTGTGAATACAATGGAAAATTAATGTAACAATGTAAATTGGAGTATGATTACTTCAAGATACCAGTATCCTTACAATACTTTTTTTTCAAGTGAAAGAAACTAAAAACTATTCAAGGAATTTAAAATCTTGCTGCTTCAAATATTTTCCATTAAAAATTTGAAAGGTCCTACCTGGAAGAAAACTACTACTGGTGAAGCAAAAATAAAATTATCAGAATACAAATTACAATTACAATAAAAGTGCAAAAAAGTTTATTACATATCAAAAATTACAAAATTAATTTAGGAATATACAAATTTAATATTTAAGATTTACAAATTTAATTTAGGAATATACAAATTTAATATTTAAGATTTTCTGGATAAATAAAACAATACCATAATCATTAAAAAAAANAAGAATATACAAATTTAATATTTAAGATTTACAAAATTAATTTAGGAATATACAAATTTAATATTTAAGATTTTCTGGATAAATAAAACAATACCATAATCATTAAAAAAAATTAAATGGATTAGTGGTGTACAAAAATAAATATTTAGTGACTTTAAAATAACCGAAAAATAAACTGTTGGTGCTAAAATTAATATTACTTTAAAATATAAACAAACTAACTAAACTAACACGTAATTATAAAGAATAATGACATTTCCAAAAATTGAAAAAATAATACTTACAAATTTTTTTATATAGGATCATTACTAACAACACTTAATATGAATATTATTGGGGCTTCACGTAATTGGCAGTATGTATAATGAAATGTAATAGTGACGAGGGCTATGAGGATTGTGATGTTTGTGCTATAAAAAAATTCAAATTATACCCAATATATTTATATAGGGGTGCTAAATCGTATTAAATGTGAGAATACCTTTTGAAACCAATCCTTAATTTATAAAACGTCATTCACAGGGTATATTCAAGCCGAGGCGCTAAGGTTATACAAGTAAAAAACACCGCAATCAAACTGTGTCGGAATATCATGGTAATTCTGTTGAATTTCTCAAGACTTACCTTACCTGGTCTATATTCATGAGAGGATTGTACTACGTAACATATTACTAGTAAAAAATATATACATATAGTATATAATACAAAAAGAAGTTCATAGATGGTGTTTATAAACAGTTGACGTGTATCTCCATGATACATTCCGATACATTTGGTGACCAATGATGCAGAGACAGGAAACAAATGTGCATCAATTTTGGTTTTAGTTACAGTTGTATGCTGGGAATGTGCGTCAATTCAGTGTACCTTGTGAATTTGACTGTGCAGAGGTTAGTGATTTATGAGTGCTGTTATGCATCTTTTATTGCAATTCATTGTTTGACATGTTAAATCAAATTATTGTGCAATTATGTCCATGCAAAGAGTTGAAATATAATAATTGTGCAGAAATTTAAGTGTCTGTGGAATTTCTACAAATCGAATAGATGTTGACGTGATGTGCTTAATCACCTAGGATGTATGATTGCCGCTTCAATGAGTGCGTAACATAATATGTTTGGAGTTTTAACATGGAAAGTGTATATAATGTAGTGAATTGTGCTGTGTAGTATTGCGTGCGAGTGTGGTAATTGAAGGGTATACGTACTTTTGCCACCAGTCAAGTAAAATGCAGCAGACCTAACAAAATTAAACCTAACTTCACAATAGATGAAACACAGGGGTGGATGAACCGGCACAAGCATACTTATACTTTTTGTAACACACTATTTCGTGTCGGCACTCTCTCTCTCCCTGCAATTACATATTGTGAAGTTAGGTTGAGTTAGGTTAGGTCTTCTTGCATTTAACATCGTTAAGGAACCTAAATGACATTTAGTTTACATAACTTTTACGTGTTTCACCTTACTAAATCCTTCATCTTCCAAAAATTAAATAATATTAAATAAATACATATATCAGTTCTCCCAATAACACTTGGATAATAACTCCCAAGGTAAGTACCACAGAAAGTAGGTGAAACAAAGTGTATTGTGTACAGTGTGTGTATCAGAGTGTTTTACTAACTTTTGTATTCCCCAAAACAAAATAATGTTCATGCTTAATTTGTGAGCCATGCAAGTATAACGACGTGAAAATAATTTTATTCTTGACCAAATAAATAATTCTGCTTGCAACTCAATATCTCAGCTACGTGTAGGTCATGCTAAATTTTGCCTTTAATATAACCTCAGCTAAAATACATTCGTCGTTGACCTTGACAAATTTGTAGGACGTTATCAATATCCGTGGGTCTAGCTCTGCCATAATGCAATACTTTGGAGATAACTAAACAGCACCTGTAGCAAAGACAGGCTATTCTTCTACATAATAGTGCAGCACAATGTGACTTGACATAAAACAATGCGTAGAGACATACACTCATCCCACGCTGGTCTACTCTGGCAACTTCGTGCTTCAGAGGACAAAATATACTTCAAAACTATGACACAAAATTAATTACATTGCTGAGTGCACCTAGGACTGTATAAAAACCTGCTCTCCGTACTGCAGATCTGTCGCCAATCTCTTATAACTACTTGCAGCTTACATTGTGACCCAAAGATCAATATTCACACGCCGTACAACTAAAACTGCACCCAAAACCTTACAATTTTACCTCTGGTGTTCGGTAAGGCTTAAGCTGAGTATTGTTATAGTGACCCACAGGCTGGTCGTCAAGCGTAGCTAGACCGTAGCAATTTTCTTTCACAACTTATGTTACTTTAAAAGGACCATCAAAAATTAAAAACTATTTCTTTGTTACTTGGTCCCCACAAGGAACTTACGTGGCTCGTTCTTATCAAAACTAAATTTCCTTAAATTTATTAACCTTAGACAACTTCTGATGTCTGCGGCGAGATTCTGCAGAACTGAATAGGCGTCCTTTAAATAATACCAATAGATCTTTGTGTGTAATAGACAGTTCCTCTGCTCCAAGTTGTGTGTTGCTAGTCAGGGATAGCAATAACTTGGTGGCGATAGTTTCCAACCTTCATACTTAAAAGTAACTTAAAACTATGCAGGTGCCAATATTTTCCCCATTTTTTTACGTTCAGCTGCATCTGGCTAGGTAGGAACCTGGGTCAAACATGTGTCTCTGATACTGACACTGCCTACTGGCATGGCTGCAATAAAATTTGACAGAATGATAAATAATTCTGTCTCTTTTCCTTTGCCCCTCCAGGCGACTTTGTTTCTTGGAACCTTTTTCCTCCTGCTCTTCTTCCAGAGAACAGTCGTACAGCGTTTAAGCTTGAGCTTCTTTCTTTGCAGTGAATGTGAATTGCAGCTTTTGATCGCTGTCTCAAACAGGCTTGGCGGTTTGTACGTGTTTGCAAAAGGCAAAATCTCATTTTCAATGCTTCAGTGCAGTGGCAGGGGTGTTTCAATGGTGATTTTCATGGAATTAACTTGAAGTTATGATGAATTGGATTCAATTTCAGAGTGTAAGGCATTTACGATCAAATACGTGGTTTCATTTACAGCAAGGTTGTGCAAATGTGTGTGTGTGGTTTAGTGACATTGATTGGAAGCGGGAGGCATTCAGTCTGTTTGACCTGGCTCAATTTCAGTTTGCACAAAATTTCCGCTCTGAGTGTTAAGTGTTGGAGTGTCACTTCCTCCCTGGTACTTTCTATTACCCTACTGGTGTCATGCACTTCAGTTGGCAAAATTAGTACTGTTTTGTTGGTGTGCTGTAGCTTAGCATGTGTCTCATCTTTTAATTGTGTGAGTTGTAAGCTGAATGTGTTTACTAAAGATTGGTTTGGCTGGGTTACTTCCTCCCTGAACTATGCCATACTAGTGTCCATTGCTCCCATACTCTGTGTTAAATCACTGATTTGCTGTGAAAGATATTATTTTTGTTTCATTTTCCCCATTCTGTTTCACATCCCCTATTTGTAATGAATGACATATGTTCGTTTTGTTGTTTAATTTGCTGTGAAAGATGTTTATTTTGTTGTGACATAGCTTTTATACTTTGTGGAGATATAAAAAATTTTACTGACACTTATATTGATAAATATTACGAGTTCTTATCAATGTCTACGTCTGTCGGTTTAATATTTCTTGTTTGTTTACATACAAAATGATGGTAGAAATTGTATCTCAATTATAAGTAATTTAAATGTTTTAATATCACAGATTTATGTAATTACTGGATTTTATTTCATGTGATTTCTCCTTGTCAAACCAGATTATTGTATACTGATAAGTTAGGTCCTAAGAGATCATTAATTTTAACTTCTTGTAGATAAAATTCCCTTATCAGGATATTATTTATTATTTAAACCTTGATTTTATTAAGCAGGAAAGGGTTGCACATTGGCAAGCCCAGGGACTTTCTCTAGACATGATTGCCGTCAGTCATGAAAATTTTTCTCTTGTAAAATTTATTTAAATCATTTATAAGACCACCCATCATAAGTCAGGGGTGATGGAGGAGAGCCATCTCAAGTTTAGTAAATATGTGCAGGCTATTGAAGAGGCCTAAAATTGTTAGATTAATAATTTTTAGTGCAATTTGCAAGACTTCAAGATTGGGTCTATGGACATTTGGGACTCAAAGACCAGGAAACTGCTATTGCCAAGAATAGCGACTTTTCCGAAAACAAAAGAAAAAATCACGGAAAGTTGTAAAGTTGTATAAATTCCACTCTACTAAATACACAGAACACAAATTTACTAAGGGCATTATCATATTATAAATAAATACGATAGTGGGGTGGGCTATGAAGATCAGGGAAATTGAGGGGTAAAATATGTACGTTATAGTTATATTTTTGTATGTAAATACGTCAAAAGTAAAAAGACCTAACCGAACATTAGCTAACGTCATGATGAGTAAATACACGGTACTGTTTGTCATCACATACCGTATTTCGTCATGCTGCAGTGCAAACACCATCTGTGCATTACATATTGTGAAGTTAGGTTGAATTTGGTTAGGTTTGATACATTTCAAATAAATACACACCACAAATCAATACAAACCATAAGTTAAATGCAAAAATATCTAATTGAACATTATTTAACGTCACAATATGTAAATACAGAGGTACTGTTTGCCAACACATGATACCGTATTTCGTCGTGTGGCAGTTCATATAACATCTGTGCATTTGATATCAAGAAGTTAGGTTGAATACGGTTAGGTATGCTACATTTGNACAAATCAATACAAACCATAAGTTAAATGCAAAAATATCTAATTGAACATTATTTAACGTCACAATATGTAAATACAGAGGTACTGTTTGCCAACACATGATACCGTATTTCGTTGTGTGGCAGTTCATATAACATCTGTGCATTTGATATCAAGAAGTTAGGTTGAATACGGTTAGGTATGCTACATTTGAAATAGCTACACACACAGTAATATATCAACCCTTGACATACTACAAAATGCAAAAACGTGTTGTATACATATACCATAAAGCATGCCTAAAGTATCTGAATTTATTCATCTAAGTTGGCGGTGAGTACACTTTTCCCGCTGGGAGGAGGAAGTGGTGCATGCGCTCACGTTCGTTGGAGTACTGACGGCAACATTGACTCTGCCAGGTACCCCACTATGTGCGGCGTAGTCCTGCCATGCCAAGGAAAACCATACCTTACATCCCGCCACACACCCTCTATTTTTTGGTGTTCGCTTCTGTATCAGGATTAACTAAATTCATACTATGATTCACTCGAAGGTGCTCATAGCCTTGCTCTGAAAGACAAGTATACATGCACCAACAGTCACTTATAATTGTCTGTCCAAACTCTATGAATTGCTTGATTACGTTCAGAAGCGCCCTGCTACTACAATCTTCAACATGACCAAGAAATAAACTAATAGTAAGTCTCGATCACGCGAAAAACCCCACTACCCCTAGACAATGCGACCCTTATTATGTTTGACCCCTCCAATCCCCAATTTTATCCCTTCTCTCACAGAGTCAATTATCACTTTGTGATAAAAGAACAATCAATACACAGCGGGTAATTATTAAGAATATGAGCTTATCTGAAAATAAAAGAAAAAATTGTAACTATCCAGAGTAGCGGCTTTTC
>NQII01006024.1:0-22816 GCA_002778355.1 Clitarchus hookeri | reverse complement strand
AAAAAAAAAAAATACCTCTAGTGGTGTAAACCTGCGAACAGCATGTACAAGTAACTCTTGGCCCTACTTTATAAATGTCCATTTTCGACATTTATACTTCAAATACTTATCAAAACATTAACAATTTTGCTTTGAAACTGGAAATGATCGCTCTTCTTTCCTTTTCCGGGACAGATATATCACAGGAAAACAAAAAACTAACGATACAACACAAACGGTAATGGAACTAATCATGTTTTCCAGCAAAGACGCTACCACCTAGCGGCTGTAATGTGTACTTATAAAGGGGATGAGACTTCAACATTACGTTTTATGAATTATATTTTATTATTATTATCCTTCTGTAAGTTCACATAGTCCCCGTTTAGGGGATATAGAACACCACTCCAGTTTTGATACTCAGTTTTTAAGATTAAAAATACACAAGTGCTAATACTCTTTACTGTATAACAATAAAAATAACACAAAACTAATTCATAATTGTCAACAACACCAGTTTCCATACAGAACCAAGAAAATAGCCCTAAATCTCTATTATTCTGCAATTAAACTTATTAATAACCTACCAAGAGCCATTAAAGATATAAGACATTATAATTAATTAAAATTATATCTAAAAAAATTTCCAAAATATTGCACTTTATTCTGTTGAAGAATTTTTTTTTTAATAGTAGGGTGTCGCCCTAAGGCAAATATTTTGTGTATATTTATTGTAACCAAACCTAATATTCACTGCTTTTATTGGTNCATTATAATTAATTAAAAGTATATCTAAAAAAATTTCCAAAATATTGCACTTTATTCTGTTGAAGAATTTTTTTTTTAATGGTAGGGTGTCGCCCTAAGGCAAATATTTTGTGTATATTTATTGTAACCAAACCTAATATTCACTGCTTTTATTGGNGGTAGGGTGTCGCCCTAAGGCAAATATTTTGTGTATATTTATTGTAACCAAACCTAATATTCACTGCTTTTATTGGTAATACGTAGTGTATTTATGTACTGGATGACAAACTGTTATATTCCTTAAACATTCACGTACTTTTTAATTAATTGTAATAATTTATCCTATAGGCTATGCACTTTTACCAAATATTGAAGTAGGTCAATATAGGAAACTTAGCGATTTTACCAGTTGCGAATACCAACACATTATTACAGCGATCATAGCGGCGTGGATGGAATGATACCCACAAAATTAAAATTTACATGTTGTGGTATGGGTGATTAAGATCTAAGTCTGTTTAACAGCATTTAAATTGTCGCCCAACTTTGTGGCGAATTCTTATTTCAGTTATCTGATGTCCTGCGCTATTAAAGCTGCGTGAAATTATTGCCCTTCCCAATAAATTGTCACCCTTCCGTGTGGCTTACGTTTTCCTCGTCATTGCTCATGTTTTTCGACCCAGAACACCTCAAAGTCGAGAATTCTTTGAGCAAATTTCCCAAACATATCCACCCCCTTACCACAAACGGCAAAACAACAGCATTTAAAACACACCAGGAGCATAATGATAAACCTCGAACAATGCTCTGATGCCAGCCAGACACCATAACGATGCCCAGAAATGCTACACCACATGACATAAATGTGCGACAAAACCAGGTTCGCAGCTGCCAATATATCAATGGCGCAGGGCACTCACAGCGAGTTGGCCATAACGAGATAGCGAGGCATCACAACCGTTCCCCCTCTAGCGCTGTGTACTGTACCGCAGAGTGAGCGCGTGCAACTGTCTTCGCCCTCTCCCCCACAGCAGTTCCAAAACACCAGCTGGGAGTATCGATCGGCGCACTGGGCTGTGTGCGCAGGTGCGCCCCCCCTTCCCCCTTGCAAAACGGGATGATACACCTCGCCCAGCGAGCGCAGGAAGATCAGCCACGAGGGGGGTGGGCTATGGCCATGACCCCCACCACTGGGTTTGGCTGCTGTAACACGACTGTCAACAATAACAGACCTAACACCTGTAAGCATCCCGACGCCTCTGTGTTGGCAATGCTTGCACCCCATGCACAGGATATAGTAGCAAAGTACGGATTAGGCACAATAATATTGCAAGTGCAATCGTAAGACCAACTCAACGAGCAGCCGAACCGCGAACAACAGGGAACACCTGTCAACAAAATNTATTGCAAGTGCAATCGTAAGACCAACTCAACGAGCAGCCGAACCGCGAACAACAGGGAACACCTGTCAACAAAATACAAACATTCAGCTCACTATCAACAAATTTTGTGTGCCAGTTAACTGTGCACAGACCAAGGTATCCATACTCTCCAGTGAAATCTGCGCCTACAACAATATCATTCAACATGCCTAACAGCGACCGAACTCGCGACGGTATAAAACCAGAACCTTTAGTGCTCAGAGTGCCACAGAACACTTCTACAGTGTACAAAGATTTAATAACTGATCCAGACTGTCAACCAATGCACTGTCACCGCCCCGTGCCCGGGAGGTAAAAGTAATGACGTGTTGAAATTCTGGGTGTGTGCAGCGCATGTATAAGGGCAATGTTTGCAGTCTGCCGAAAGACTGACAGTACAAGATCGCAAATTCATGAATCGGTAATTTACAGCAGCGGACGACAATGCACCATAACTGTCACATGCTATCAGCGTAAATGTGTCAGATATAAATAAAGCAGTACTGCTCGTTCCTCCCTCATCACGCCACGTGGCCTTGACTTCACCATCTGCCTCTTACATACCGCTACACACCACCTAATTCCCCATGCCTGCCTTCCCCCAACAGATGATTTCAGTGCTACTAACACACCTCGGAAATTTCCTCTACATGTGACAAGTACAATGCGCTGCTGCTATTATGAGCGACTACCCAACATAACAGGCAGCACATTCAGGGTATGTAACATTCAGGGTATGCGATACAGTGTTTTCATTGTAACCTAGCAGCGTAGAGTTCACTCACCAGCGAGGTCACATCATCGTGCGGTGGCTGCCTACCACCACACAACCACCACTTTGACTACGACCTGGACAGCACGTCTCGCCTGTGCAAACCTGCAGTCTGCAGCCCGCAGGGACTTATGTGCTGGTTTGGGGCGAAATTGAGAGAGCCACACTCGATTGTACCAGCCTTCCGACCAACCACCTACCTGGTCCAGCTTCGCAAAAATATTGTCAAGGTGCATCGGGATGAACTGCGTCTAACACTAGGTATGTTGACGATGATACCGCTCAAGTTTCCTCGGTGCCACATGTTGGCAACCTCGATGTCGACTTCCGCCGATCACCCATACAGAAGGAAGGTTCATCAGCACCTCCCTCAGAGCAGCATGTATAAGGTCCCGCAATCCCGACGATGTCCGGCATCCAGGCACCCCTCAGGGATCGTCGAGGCAGGAGCCCCATCATCATGGATGGAGCAGTGCCCCACGGCATCGCCGTCCCCACACAAACACCATCGCAGGCATACAACCAACACAAGCAAGAGGAAGCACCACCATGGCCTGCCTACATCAAGATGCCTAGCATCGAGGAACCCACCCTGATGGAGGCATCCACCTCCCACACCTCGCATGGTACAGGTGACAACACAGGACTTCCTGGTGCACTGTCGATGACATCAGGACAGTTTCCGAAGATGTCCACCGCTGGCGAGGTGATTATTGCACCGCGGCAGTACCACAGCAGGGAAACCACCATCATTGGAGGGGTCACCATCAAGTGTTCAACACCCTCTGTCACTAGCAGCCAGGGTCACTACCAGCAGCAGTGTGGTCTCTGCAGGAGCAGAAGCAACAGCAGGAGTAGTGATGGCTGCAGCGAGAACACCGAGGAACTAAGCTCGCCACCTCTGCCGCTCACACCAGAGTCGCCAACCAGCGCGGGCATTCCTGACCTGCAGTGCTGCCAGTGTGTCCCACACCACAGCATACCAACCATGTCAACACCAGCAGCAGCCACACCATCACAGTTCAGGCTAGCCAAAGGCCCCATATGCCTTGTGGCCCAACATCGTTGGACCACAGCCTGTCCCTGTAGCGCCTGAAGATACATGGCCCACAAAATATCTCAATGCCCTGCCTTCCAGACAGTTTGCCACACCGAATGTCACCAGTGTGCCCTCAGTGCACAGTGCAGAGCCTCATACAGTGTAGTGCGAGTGCAGGAGAGTTCACAGTAGTGCTGCACAAGTTCTCACCACTCTGCCCCTCTTAAAGGTCCAGCGGGCATGGGTGCGTTATGACGAACTCGGCAAACATTAATTATAGGGCAGTTTAATATCAAATAATTTAAAGCAAAAGAAAGACACACCAGGTGTGTGGATGATCAAAGACCACCCTATAAACATATCACTGATTTAATTATGTTTATTTGAAAATTAATGTATTTTTCACCTCAGTTGTTTAACCCTTATTTCATGCCATCCACATTTATATTGTATTTGTTCATATTCAGTTTAGCCCATATAACGGGCCACAGGCAAGAACCAATTTAAATTTTTCACTTAGAGTGATGCAAAGTTTTGTGCAAGAGTAATTACACTAAATTTTCACACTTCATGTTTTTCATTTCAAGCACTGCCTTCGGGCATTTCGGGGTCCTGGTCCCCTACAAACCACCGTAATTTCACGTAATTTGACAGAATGCCCAACACAGAGCCTTTACCTGTAAAAGGTATATAGGTCAGTCTGAATAGGCCCACTTCATTACGACGTGAGTACCATGGTAGGGAAATCCTGGTTTTCCTGTCCAGGGCGGCTTATCCAACTATTTTACAGGGGGGCTGCATACGTCTGGGCGAATGCCTCCCCCCTTCCCCAAATATTTGTGTGGACCAACCACCCTGAGATTATCATCATCAGCATCAGCAAATCAACACTGCTTGCCGATGGTGTCTGGTGCCTAGGCGAGTATCCAACTCCAAACCCACCTAACATTGTTTTTCCACCGCCCCTCAAAACTTTCACTAACTCAACACCACCCCGCCAAAAGGCGTTAAATTGGCACCCATCTTTGTGGCGAATTCTTATTACAGTTATCTGATGTACGTAATTTTACCAGCATTAAATTGGCACCTTTACAAGGGAGCAATTTTTTTGTTGAAAACCCTCATTGCTCAACATTTTTCCTTAGCAGTTTATTTGGCGTTAAGATGCTAAATGGCGACTCAATCTGGCGAGCTCGCGAGGCGCAAACTATGGCAGCGTGCGCCTCGCCCTGCGCTTCTTTCTNGTTTTTCCACCGCCCCTCAAAACTTTCACTAACTCAACACCACCCCGCCAAAAGGCGTTAAATTGGCACCCATCTTATTACAGTTATCTGATGTACGTAATTTTACCAGCATTAAATTGGCACCTTTACAAGGGAGCAATTTTTTTGTTGAAAACCCTCATTGCTCAACATTTTTCCTTAGCAGTTTATTTGGCGTTAAGATGGTAAATGGCGACTCAATCTGGCGAGCTCGCGAGGCGCAAACTATGGCAGCGTGCGCCTCGCCCTGCGCTTCTTTCTGTTCAACTAAAACACTTCCACAGCTAAATAGATATTAATGCATAATTTTACACTTCACACAAACATATAAAATTTAAATGTGGATGGCATGAAATGAGGGTGAAACAGTTAAGTTGAAAAATATGTGAATGTGGGGTTCCACATGCCTGGTGCAGCTTTATTTTGTTTTCAATTATTTGATCTTAAATTGTCATATAGTTAATGTGTGCCGAGTCCGTCACAATGCACCCTCGGCCACCAAGCTGTTAGGAGGGTGATGAAATTTCGCGGCACTAGTTTGAACTCTCCTTCTCTCACACCACACTACATGTTGCATTGCACTGTGCAGTGAGGGCACACTGGTGCCGGTTGAAGCGTTGTACATACAGCATGGCAAACGATATGGAAGGAAGGGTGCTGTCCTGTGTCAAAAAAAAAAAATATATATCAATATATTTTTGTTTAAGTTGAAGTTGTGAGATTAAGCGACAAGTCGCAGTCTAGTTACTAATGTCATATTTTTTCGCATGTGGTTTCTTAGAATTATATAATGCGATACTATCAGTATTGCAACTGTCATTTGTGGCTGCCTAGAAGAGGCGTAATATACACAGAGGTATAATAATCACACTACCACTTTAATGGCTGTAATTCTTTTCTTATGCAGACATATTTCATGTGTGATTTGCATGAGGCATGCAAATGATCAACTTTTCAGTGACTTGAATAACAAAAGCCTCCTTACAAGTTTTCTATTATTTTCTTAATTCGAAAATTTCTCGTTGACTACTGTTCNGACTTGAATAACAAAAGCCTCCTTACAAGTTTTCTATTATTTTCTTAATTCGAAAATTTCTCGTTGACTACTGTTCACCTATTGAAAGTGATATTTTTGTATTAATGGACATATTTCTGGTAATACATGAATTTCCACTAGTATAATATATTAACATAAGTGGCAACACTTGACCCCTCAAGGATCTATTTATGAGTGGTTTAGCAGAAAGTTAGAGCTGAAATACCATTACAAGGGGTTAACATAGGGATTAAATTTCAAGACTGAATACATGGTAAACTTATGTAAAATTCTGTAGACTGAAAAAGGCTATAGAAAATCTATTTCCTCTATCTGCAAAACATATTTGTGAACTTTATTAATTCCATGCGCATTAAGGAACAATGCAGATACAGTAGATTCCATATTTTACACTTTTCTATGAACAAAGGAACATTTGTATCAATCAGGTGAAGTGTAAATGGAGGACAATTAATGTTATCATTTTATCTTAAAGAGTTATTATTAATGTATATTATTGATACTTCTTATGCGGATTTAATTTTCTGATCTAAACAACGAAAATTTCAAAGGACTTTGAAACAGTTAGTCATTTTTAATATTAAAGCCCTTCGAAGATTTAAAAGTAGTCGAGTTTTTGAGGGCAAATGCCTCAACTCTTTNGACTTGAATAACAAAAGCCTCCTTACAAGTTTTCTATTATTTTCTTAATTCGAAAATTTCTCGTTGACTACTGTTCGCCTATTGAAAGTGATATTTTTGTATTAATGGACATATTTCTGGTAATACATGAATTTCCACTAGTATAATATATTAACATAAGTGGCAACACTTGACCCCTCAAGGATCCATTTATGAGTGGTTTAGCAGAAAGTTAGAGCTGAAATACCATTACAAGGGGTTAACATAGGGATTAAATTTCAAGACTGAATACATGGTAAACTTATGTAAAATTCTGTAGACTGAAAAAGGCTATAGAAAATCTATTTCCTCTATCTACAAAACATATTTGTGAACTTTATTAATTCCATGCGCATTAAGGAACAATGCAGATACAGTAGATTCCATATTTTACACTTTTCTATGAACAAAGGAACATTTGTATCAATCAGGTGAAGTGTAAATGGAGACAATTAATGTTATCATTTTATCTTAAAGAGTTATTATTAATGTATATTATTGATACTTCTTATGCGGATTTAAATTTCTGATCTAAACAACGAAAATTTCAAAGGACTTTGAAACAGTAAGTCATTTTTAATATTAAAGCCCTTCGAAGATTTAAAAGTAGTCGAGTTTTTGAGGGCAAATGCCTCAACTCTTTNAAGTCATTTTTAATATTAAAGCCCTTCGAAGATTTAAAAGTAGTCGAGTTTTTGAGGGCAAATGCCTCAACTCTTTCGTCAATCGTCCCCAATAGCACTGTTAGCCTGTTTAATTAGATTTTCACACCAGAATTTTTTATTTAGAATTTAATTGCTTTATAATCCATTATTATCCTGCGATGTATATGGCAATATTTTTCCAGTGCCAAACAATGTCACAGCAGACATATGCTTTTGGTAAAAGTGTGTTGTATACAAACACTGCAGCATTTCTTAAATCAACCAATCATCTCATTAGAAATATAAAAAGTTATAATACTCAAATGTTTTACAATTTGCTGTGCTAATAAGTTTTACATGAATGGAAAAACCAGTTGTACAAGCCGAGCTGTCGTTGGGTGAACATCGTGCTCGTGGCAGCTCTCTTACCGAGATCTGCTCAGTAAGAGATGGTGAAGCGCATTGTACGGGAGGTAACCCAACGATCAAGGCGGGGAAGGGATCTTGAAACGCTGAAACATGCGAAGTGCAGCGAACCTCACTGCTGGATTCAGGATGCCGACTGCGGATGCCCAATAATCATGGCAGGGAGGGGGATCTCGAAATGCTGAAACATGTGAAGTACAGCGAACCTCACTGCTGGATTCTGTGGGCTGCCGACTGCGGATGCGTGAGGAATGGAATGGAGTGCATCGGACTTTGGATGCATCCCTGACATAGGCCTTCACTCCTGGGCCAGCGGATTCGCCACCATCACTGATAGATCCTGAATGTCCCAACTAGCTATTTTAATAGCTCACCCAAGATCGATGGACCATTTTGGTAGATAGGGTGGGGGTTGCTTCCTGAGCTATTGCTCCTTACCTTCATTCACAGCGTTGAGACCCTGATGTCAGTGCAGAAGAGCGAAGATGGAGTATGTGCAATGACTGAGCTTCCAGGTTTTCCGGTGCACTCGACGAGAAGCAGGGAGGCCCTGCATTCAATTTATTCTGTCAATATTGTTGTGTTGGTTCACATGCGCAAAAATATTGAAAGCAGTCCAACCTCAAGGGCGCCTGCAACCACAAGCTCCGCCCCCTCTCTTCAAAATATTTCAACTTCACCTTAAAGAGCATGGAATCCACACCAGCTGTTTCGCATGGCATTTTCAATAATGCATGAAAAGTTTCGAACTTCTTTCCTGTCGGGAGGGTTTTTTAGGTTGCCTATGCTGGTTTTTCTCTCCCCGTTCTTAGATATAGCCTCAGCTATAGGTACACTTTAAGGAGGCAGCCATGGCCCAAATCTATTGCCATGGCTGCCGAATCCCTCTATGCCACCATTCACGCCCTCTGCATACAATTCTCTCTCCTGTAGGCGTAAGGGGATTAGCTCTGAGACGTATTTATCACCCATCCCACCTCGGATGTACACTCAATACTTAGCGATAGGGTAGGCTAGTAAGTAAAAATCAATAACCTGTTGTGTTTTTACTACAATCTTCTATTTGATCAGGCTAATCAAAATGAAGTTTGTAGTGAACAGAAAAGGAGTTTGTATTCTAACANTACTACAATCTTCTATTTGATCAGGCTAATCAAAATGAAGTTTGTAGTGAACAGAAAAGGAGTTTGTATTCTAACAGGCTACCCCTATCACCATAGATACAAGGCCACTAAATTAGGCAGCATTCTCAATTTATACCCTCTTTTTTTTTTTTNGGCTACCCCTATCACCATAGATACAAGGCCACTAAATTAGGCAGCATTCTCAATTTATACCCTCTTTTTTTTTTTTCATTATTTATGTGGAAAGAGAAATGACCAGTTACTCTGCTAATTCAAGAGGTGGCTTACCCATTACTTAGCAACCAATGCTGTTATTAATGGTTCAGTAACATACTGGAAAGATGACAAACAAATATTTCTCTGAAGATGAGTTCTCCAAACACGACATGTGAACATAAAAATTTGTGAATAACATGGATAAAAAAAAAGTAAAATAGGAGAAGCAATGATAAACTGATGTGTGATTGACAGGTATGCAATATATAGTAAGTCTAGGCAAAATTAAGGGACCTGAGTAAACTGGCATATTTAAGGGGAAAGTATAATTGGTTAGAATGTCAAATCAAAGTTTTCCTTTATGTTGATGCACAGAAAGTACACAAGCCCAACAAAAATTTATAGCTTTATAAATGAAAAAGAGATTTCTTTCCATTTTAATAATTATTGACATGCAATTTAGTTGCCTTTAAAATTATACATGTAATTATTTTCAGTGTACAGAATGCTATAGAACTACATACACCTATGTCTTTCTTAATCAAATTCCAATGTATTTCATAATTCGAAACTACACAGTACCACCGTGACAAAGCAAAAACAAAATAACTACAATATAGTTTTTTTTAATCACTGTCCGCACAAGCTGCATAACACTTATTTTGCNTTAATCACTGTCCACACAAGCTGCATAACACTTATTTTGCAGTAATTACTAACATGAAGATTAGAGTTGGTTAATTTTCTCTCCAACGCCAAAGCAAACCATAATGACTTAGGGACTAATTTAATGACAAGATGCACAAACAATATCAGCATTCAAACACCACTACTTATGATTGCTCTAAATTTGAACAAAAAATATATAAAAAGTTGTAAGTTTCTACATTTTTCACAAGAGTTAAGGATTTTACGTACTTGCAATAAAAAAAAGCTGAAACTTCATTTACCATCATAGTTAGGTCATTATTACAGACTCTTAGAAATGACAGATCAGATTATACACAAATACGTTTGCATGTTACCCTGTAAAATTTTTGTTAATTTCCAAGATTTAAATGATGACCAGGAGATTATGTTACATGGAAATTATGCATTTAACTTTCTAAAAAAATAATTTATTTTTNAAGGAAATTATGCATTTAACTTTCTAAAAAAATAATTTATTTTTCAGCAAGAAACTTTACAAACAACAATTTTAAAGGTTATGTACATACAACAGTTTCAGCACAGTTGACACATTTATATGAGTAAATAAATATGTACTTCGATATGAATATTCATAAAAACTGTACTGTTCTTTCTTTCGTAATATATCCAAAGACAAAATATATCTTTCTTGTTAACATTAACCCAATAACAAACCAACTCCAAAATAGTGTACACAAATTTAATTCAAATATAATATTGAGGACGCTCTAGCTAACAGGGACTGCTTTTGCCACTAAAGAAATNTGTATTTCATAATTCGAAACTACACAGTACCACCGTGACAAAGCAAAAACAAAATAACTACAATATAGTTTTTTTTAATCACTGTCCGCACAAGCTGCATAACACTTATTTTGCAGTAATTACTAACATGCAGATTAGAGTTGGTTAATTTTCTCTCCAACGCCAAAGCAAACCATAATGACTTAGGGACTAATTTAATGACAAGATGCACAAACAATATCAGCATTCAAACACCACTACTTATGATTGCTCTAAATTTGAACAAAAAATATATAAAAAGTTGTAAGTTTCTACATTTTTCACAAGAGTTAAGGATTTTACGTACTTGCAATAAAAAAAAGCTGAAACTTCATTTACCATCATAGTTAGGTCATTATTACAGACTCTTAGAAATGACAGATCAGATTATACACAAATACGTTTGCATGTTACCCTGTAAAATTTTTGTTAATTTCCAAGATTTAAATGATGACCAGGAGATTATGTTACATGGAAATTATGCATTTAACTTTCTAAAAAAATAATTTATTTTTCAGCAAGAAACTTTACAAACAATTTTAAAGGTTATGTACATACAACAGTTTCAGCACAGTTGACGCATTTATATGAGTAAATAAATATGTACTTCGATATGAATATTCATAAAAACTGTACTGTTCTTTCTTTCGTAATATATCCAAAGACAAAATATATCTTTCTTGTTAACATTAACCCAATAACAAACCAACTCCAAAATAGTGTACACAAATTTAATTCAAATATAATATTGAGGACGCTCTAGCTAACAGGGACTGCTTTTGCCACTAAAGAAATAATAAGCATTTTGTAAAAATTAAATTTGCCTCTTCATATCCAAAGAATTCTCTGGTACTAAATGTCCTCCATTCTGTTAAAATGACATACTATAATACAAGAGAATTCTAAATTATTGGTACAAAAAGAAAACATTTCTTTAGCTGATGTAACCATACGAAGCCCCAGAAAATCAATGCATCGTGCCACCAGGATTTGCAAACACAGATGGAAGTGGATGCTCTTGCAGACAGACTTGTGTTCACTCACAAAGCCACCTTTCACTAAAGTGAAGAAAGTTTGTCCAGGTCCTAGAAAAAATGTTTGTCTCGAGAATTTTTTTAACGATTGTATTGTCTAAGGTGTTCGCCTTCCACCAAGGTGAACCGGGTTCGATTTACGGCAGGTACATTCCCGAATTGTCGCAATACGGGTTTGGTTCTGGAGGGGTTTTCTCGGGGGTAGCCTGTATCATCTGCCCTTGAATTTCAGCACTGCTCCCTATCCACCTTGTTTCATCTTCACTAGCTATGAAGATCTCATTGTTAAGAGCCGCCCAAACTTCTTCACTCCACTCTACACTTTAATAGAAAAGTGAATAGATAAAATTTGAGATTTTGGGGTACAGAAAACCTGCATGCTACACTGGAACATGAATTTGATTCTCTGAAGGTACATGTTTTGTATAGTAATGGCCAATCGCAGTGTGTTTGGGTCTTTCTACTTCATTCGGTCTACTGTTACAACAATAACCTACTTCGACGAACTGCCCCATTTGGAAGAAGAGTTACACGTCTTTATATTACAGCAAGACAGTTTTCCACAACATTAGCATAACCTCGTACACGATCAAATGATTTGAGCATGTTCCCACAATGCTAGAATGGCCATGCTGGGTGGATGATGTCCCATTGATGATGTAGCACTCAGGTCACCCAACCTAACGCCTTGTAATTTTTCTTAAGAGGGATATGTTAAGGAAAAGGTGTATGTGTCCCAATTTCCACAGTTTCTACAGCAGTGTCTGATAAGGACTGCATCTCTATAACCCTAGTCATATTAACCATCTCAACATGTTCTGGTAACCCCATTGTCATATCTCTAGGTCACCTTGTGAAGCAGATACGATGTATGTTTGAAAGTCTCCCATTTCGGAGAATGAAAAAGCAAAGCCTGTGGTAAAAGAAGTAGGAAGGGGGTAGTGGGGTTAAACATGAAACATGCAAAAGATCACCCCCTCCCCCTACTCTGTTGTTGACTAATTATTCACAACACTGTTAATTTAATATTAGTTCAGTAAATTTTGATAGTTATAGAAAAGTATCGTTCTACCACAGCTGTTCTGGCAGTGAATAAAGCAATGCTTGTAAACAAATGCTATGTTGCCAGTGCATACATTTTCAGATTTTCCTCTTTGATCCTTTGTGATAGGCACTCAAATACTGATGTTTGATATTATAGCCAAGTTGCAATTCCAAACTGTTTATTTTTGTTATGGTTATGTAAAGCCCGATACAGTTGGGACTTATTTATTGGATGGGAGGTAGAACTTTAACATCTTTCATGAGAGATATTGCTTTGGGGCCTCTTACAGGACACTAGCAATTTGCGTTCCATAGTGNTTTGTGATAGGCACTCAAATACTGATGTTTGATATTATAGCCAAGTTGCAATTCCAAACTGTTTATTTTTGTTATGATTATGTAAATCCCGATACAGTTGGGACTTATCTATTGGATGGGAGGTGGAACTTTAACATCTTTCATGAGAGATATTGCTTTGGGGCCTCTTACAGGACACTAGCAATTTGCGTTCCATAGTGTTTTAATGGAGGAGTGAAAATTTTTGTACGTATGGAAATAACTTTCAAACTACTACTGTAGGGAAAGTTTTAACTTCACCGAAAGAACAAAGTGTGATAAAATTACACTAATCACAGGTTTTTATTTGCATTCTCATACAATACTTAACCTGTTTCTTGAAACTAACAAACTATAACATCGGAATGTAAATATGTTTGTGCCGCTTAATGATTATTAAAGGAAATGGCGAAACAAACTAGAACAGTCACTGCATGCTGATATTACATTTCACTCAAGCAGACAACATTTTAAGGCATGTACGACCAACCATGCCTAATGAAATATGCAAATACTAAAACGATTATCTTCAGTTTATATATTCCGACCACACTTGCACAGCACTCCCGTGCACATAATCAGAGACGAATAAAAAGCAATTGCTTCACAATGGTGTTTACCAGGTTGGAAATGTTTCACATACTCGTACTGTATTCATTCTCTGCCACAATATCTTGGAAAATATATCTAATGTAATTATATATAACTCAAAACAAGTTCATATTATTTCTTAAAAATAATTTACACCATGAGTGCTAAGATTATAATTTAAGTAGTAAATAACAATTTTAATTCTGAGTACTATTTCTTTCCACTGCCATAGTCAAAATCATAAATGTAAACAACATACATTCCGCAACAACTTATCACCTGATAAAATACATAGGAAATATGAGTACCTACTGTTTACACACTGTGTAGATTGGTCACAATGGCTGGGAAACTACACCAGCAACACAGCTTTGCTTCCAATACAAATATGATACACAAGACATTACTATACAAGAGTTATGATCATGTTAAAATTATATCCTAACTAATATTATAAATGCGAAAGTGTGTGTGTTTTTTTGTTTGTCCTTTCACGTCGCAACGGAGGAACAGATCGACGTGATTTTTTGTACAGAGATAGTTGGAGGGCTGGGAAGTGACTTAGGCTACTTTTTATCGCGAAAAAATATCTCATTCCCTCAGGAAATTTTTTATAGTAAAAATAGCGCTAGCAGTACAGGGCTGTGTCAATGTAAGTTATTAGTGTGGGACGACGTCGCAACAAAGCAATGGATTTTTGTTTATTTTTTATTCTGTCTTCTTCGGGACGACGAACCCGTCAGCTTCTATCCGGGTTCCGGTTTCGGGTGTTTGGGGGCAGGGATGGAGTTTGGGTGAAAAAAGATATGAACTTCGGGGTAGAGGGAATGTGGCTTGTTTGCATCTTCCATGATTTGATTGTCGAGGGGGTGAGGCGGGGAAGTCAAGAATGCATCTCCCCCGATTTCTTGGCAAGGTGGTGAGGCCGGGAAATCAAAAGTGTCTCTCCCCCGATTTCTAAAGCAAGAGGGTGTGGCAGGAGGAAATGGTTTTCTGGGGATTGTGGGCATGTTTGTGGAGGGAATCGTGTGCGGGGTGGCTGGATTGGAAGGTTGAGAAGTGGTGGAGGTGATGGTGGGATCAGATTGGGCATGTCTGGTAGGGATGAGGAGAGATGCGATGAATTTGTGAGTGAATATCCTTCCTTCATGGCGGTGACGGGCGTGGTGGTGGTTTTGGGGCGACTGCTATGAAGTTCATGGTGAGTGGCGTGGTTCTGAAGTGGTGGTGTGTTCAGTGGTCGGCTGCGACGGAGATGGGGACAAAGTATCCGGTTGATCCTGTGGCTGAGGTAGTTGAATGAGCTGTGGTTGTGTTGAACACTGTACTTGTGAAGGTTGCGGTGGATACAGTGGCGAGGTAGTGTGGCAGAAGTGGGTTGATTGCTGACGGAGATGACAGCGGTCGTAGTGAGAGCTATACCGGAGATGGAGCTGATGATGATGATGCAGGAGGTATGGAGAATGAGGCTGTTGCCCCTTGTCCCATGGGTATCGTATGCGGGAAGGTTAGAGACTCGCCCTCCCTCATATTGCGCTCACAATTGGGGGGGGGGGGGTAATGTTGGCATCCTGACGCTTTGCTGGCTTACCTCTCTCAGGGAAAACTTCTCGGTGCGGCTTCCACCTGGGTGCAGGTCTTTGGGGTCGTTGAAGTGTGAGAGGAAGGTGTTAGTCATAGCGGCAGTCAGCAGAAGGACTCAGCCCCTCGTCGCCTCCGCCCTGGCTTGGGTTCATCGGGAGGAATCCATTCCAGACACCCCCCCACCCTGCACAACGTCAATAGACTGCGGAAGGGTCACCTCTCTTATAGTTATGATTTAGAACTAAGTTAAATATAAGAGAGGACACGTTCTGGTGGCAGCTCGGCGATCTGTATGCAGCTATGCTCTCCGGTCTCGGTGTCTCAGTCACAGCACCTGATTTGAAGAAATCTCCAAAAATAATTTCTAGGCAAAATTGGGTAGCTAAACAGACTCTCATCAGGGTAAAAGCGGCAATTCAATATGATTTTTATTTCTTTTGGGAGCCAGTCTAGGGTTCATGGTTTTATCTGTTTCGTAAAATTCTACAACATGCCTGAAAGATGCTACCCGTCCTTTAAAAAGAACATCAGATTTCTTGAAGTTATTTCTAACAGATTTCAACAGATGCAGTGCATCAAATAATATATCAATCTTCTTCCAATTTTAGGCAATGAATGATTATGCAATGTATGATGCATTATACATCAAATAGCTTATGCATTTTTAAATTATCTGAGCCCTGATCAGAAAAAATTACCTTCACAATCAGGCCAGTTTCCTGAACTTTTTTCAAGGCGTGCTGTATCACTTCCTTCAGTGTTTCTGCAACCATACAACCAGCTGTATGGAAATCGTAAAATGTTTGCTTAAAATTATTTCTAATGCCTCTGATCATTATAACTTTTGAAAATTTTATTGGCTGATTCACTGATTGTTGAAATTTTACCTGAGAACACAAAACAGGATAGCCCTTAAAAATATCTGCTGCTGAATTAAATGTAACATTTACCTTCAGTGACATTTCTTCAATTGCCATACATGCCACACGATCCTCCAAAGGAAACTGGCCACTTTCTATTTCAACAGGATCTGATTGAAGGCAATCTAAAAAATTTCTCAAGGAATTTATACGCTTTTGATGAACAATAATATATGGCTGAAGCAAAGGTTTTGCCATACTTTGTACAACGACGACCTTTGCTCATCCTCTTTTGTCTCTGAAGCAGAGAAATCAGAACAATGTTGTCACCAACACTTTCTTGTAACATTTAAAAATCAATTAAATTTATTTTTTTTTGGTGCGGCAAGGTCGACACATCTTCACGGAACAAATTGATTAACTTGCGCCGCCTACTGAGGACTTTTTGTGCGCTTCGCAGTTTCTGTTGCATGGCTATCATCTCAGACTCGAAATCCAGCCTCCTCCATTTTGATATATTTGCATCAGGAATGTAATCTGGAGCAAATTGCAACGTACTGAATAAGCTGTAACACATGAAACTAATTTTTTAAATATAATATACAATACATGATATACGGGTATTAAGACATTATAACAGATAGATTAAAAAAACTTAGGTAAATATTTGCAGACACAAACTGTCCGGTATTTAAAGAAATGCATCAAAAAATGAAAATAAAATCACAAATATATCTTATAACAAAAGGCGCATTATAACTTTTTTCATAATAAAAAATTTAATAATCAAAATCATAAATTATCTTTCATCTTTCTTTGTAGCGAGGCTGTAGTTTAGTCAAACTGGGTCCTTGGGATGAACCAATCACAAGATACTTTGAAAATTTTGGTATGGTCCATTTACTGTTTCTTCACACTTGTTAATCATATCTTAGAAAATTTATCCCAAGTATGCAATGTTTTATTATTTCCTAGATGCATTGTACTTCACAAGAATTTTATACTTATGTTAACATTAAATATCTTATTTTTGGCTAAATTAAACTTTCACTTATCTTTTGCCTATAAATTATAATATTAATTTCACAGTTAATGTGAAGTAAAAACTGAGAGTAAAGAGGTAGGGCCTAAGTGTGTGTGCGTGAGTGTGTCACACAAACGCAAACTCACACACTTATTAGGAGTTTCTGAAGGCCTCTGATCAGCGGCTAAAGGCCATATGCAGGTACCTTCCTTTTTCGCGAAGGCATCCTTAAATCAAATAGGAAACCTTAATTATAAAGCAAGAAACTCCCTTTATCGATCTTTGTTGAAGGCGTCCTTTAAATTGAGGAAAGGAAGTAGTGAGAAATAAGACTACCAAATTCTTGCCTTTTAGCTTCCTTAAACAAGATGGCGAGCGAAACTTCCAAATAAACGTCTTCTTAAAAAGTTGTAACATTCAATTAAAGAGTACATGTGATGTATGCTACTGGTAAATGATGAACATTTTTGTAATTACTGTGTAGGAATTATTTCACATCGTATTTTAACATCTGAAAAATTAATGTGGTAATCTCATATTTATATTCAATGTAATGTGTATGTATACTTCTATTATTATTATTATAAAAAAATCTACTTCACTTTTGTGCTTAAAAAAGAATGAATTAAATAAATAAATAATTAAAATAACCCCCCTCCCACATAGTCTTCGAAAATTTTTTTACATACCAACAATTCCAAGCTACCCTCAACAATCTCTAACCTAGTACTGTCCAACGGTTTTGCTTACTGCTGATGATTATGATGCAGTACGAAGTGTCGACATTATTTGACGAAGATCATTTGGATTTAATTNGACATTATTTGACGAAGATCATTTGGATTTAATTCAGCGCATCAAGAACCGACAACACAATAAACATCATCGTCGGTATTTGCAAGATGGCCAAAATCCGTGCGAATATTTTTTGGACAGCGAGTTTGTGATGAAACGTTTTCGTTTCACGAAGCAAACTGTAATAGACACTATGTGTGCCTCAGAGATAGAAGAGGATTGCCAGTACTACAAGTCCTGAAAGTTGTAATCGCCCTGCGATTTTATGGCAGCAATAGTTTGCAGGCAGGTACTGTGTTATTTGGTTTTCGTATGTATTTGTAATGAAAACAGAGTGCATTAACCTCAAAATGCTCCCATAGTTAGGAGAATGGTGTTTATTTATTTATCATCATGTAAACCTCAGTACATATTGAGTGTAACTTGTCAAAATAAAAATACAAGATAACAAATAAAGAGTCAGCTGTCAGATGTACAGACTACACTAATGAATTATAATACATAAGCAAATAGGACAATAATCTGTCAGATGTTAATAGTTTCCATACACAAGTAAATGCAATCTGTCAGTTGACAATATATGGAATACAAGATCTCAGTTATCAAAATATGAAATTAAAATATGAATATGATTTGCCAGAAGTAAATTCATCACAATAGGTATGAGAGATGTAGCCTTCCTCGCTAGACTGTGGCATAAAAGTTTTAACACAAACGCCACCTTCTGTACAAAATATTACGTCGAAATCTACTCTATCATCCACACAATTTAAAACACCACCCAAAGCTATTTCCAACTCTGGCTCTGTGACAGGATCTTTTACAAAAGGTCCTCCCCCAGTGTCCATTCGCTGTCTTGTGGCAAGAGCAAAGGTTTTTTCCGCTTGGTTTTCTCATTGTCCCAGCATTTCTTCAGCTGGGCAGTGGTATGCAGCAAATTGTAACAAATATTACATTACTTGAAAACAGTTATTATATACAATTATTTGAAGGGCAGGGACTCCACAGGGAAGGATGACAACACACAAACAATGTATAGCTCAGTTTCAATGATCACAAAGTGAAACTTAACATGCAACTCGCTAAATCATGTTTATAGCAAGTTTTATAACACAAACATTATACTTTGTCTGTGTGCTATTTTCTGTGCTAAATCAATTGTAGACCCGGCTTTAGCAAACATATGGCAAGTATGTGCTTAATTGGATAGAACACAAATAATAATAATGTACATTGTAATGTAACATTTGACATGCATCAAAGGTTTATTACATGATGCAAACGGACTTCTCTTAAGTGTGCTTAATTGTATACACACAACTGAAAAGTTACTGTAAAATTACTTTCATTTAATTCATAATCAACATATCAGCATTGCAATTATAAATATTTCCCCGTTATTTTTAGGTTGCTTATTACAATACACTAAGGTCGTCTTTGATATTCACGTGTATTACGGTTGTAAAATGTGGCTACAATTGACATACTTTCTATGTGATGTCTTTCAGCCCGGGTCGAGCGACTCTCCTACTCATGCAGTAGGGGAGTATGTCGTCTGCAGACGATTCGAGTCCCTACACCGAACTTCAGACCCATGGTGTACCACTGGAGGTACGGCATATTGCTACCGTGGCCTCCGTACAGCGGTACACAAGGGCTCTGGCAGCGGCCGGTGCCAGATCGACCGCCTAGTATAATCATTTTAGAGCCTTTCGGCTTAAGGGAATCTTAGTTATAGTTTCCTCTCAGAGGGGATACTGCCTTAGAGGCATTCAGGCATAATTCCACGGTTGGTAGCTTCGCACCACCGGTCTTTCGACCGAGTGCGTGAACCAGCGGCCCTTACCTGCGGTTCCACTCGTACTGAGCAAGAATACTGGGGCAACGACGCCTTCTCAGTAGGGTGACGTGAACCAGGCGTTCACGGTTACCTTTGTGCCCACTGTAACTGCCGCAGTAGTGTCCTCCACTCCAGATGCACCATACCAGCGCACATGTGTGCAAGAATGATAGTGTGTTCAGTGTATATCAAGTGTATTTGTCCATGTGTGATAGTGCACCATGTCATTAATTATTCAGTTTAACAATTTAATCATTATTATTTACCAATATAGTTTCGTCAGTATAGTGCATTAGTGTTTAGTATTTATTCAGTATTGATGTATACCATAATTATCGTGTGTCAAAAAAGTCATCACATACATAGCCAGCCAGGGACATGTGACATTTTCAAGTTGGCAATGCAGTGGCTGCTACGAGTCAATACTTATATTTAATATTAATATAATGGTGTTTTATTATGTAAGTACAAGGGTAATTGTGTTTTATTATGTAAATTGTGTTTAATTATGTTTATATAAGGTATATCATGTTTACATCTCATTAGCATTTTAAGTCACATTTGTTTCATCTCTCCACCACCAGGTGTCGGCCGTGCTTAGGTGGCACGAGCCGATGCATTGCTCAGGCTAGTAGGCAACATCACTTCGGCGCGAGCGGACGTGGTAAGTCTCTCGTTTCACAAGAACCTCGGTACCAGCCTCTCAGGCTGCAACCTCACTCAGCAATCGCATCATCATATCATTCGCGAAGCAACTAGTATTTTTATGTTACATCTCACCGAGGAGAGAGCAGCGTCACGCGCCTTAAGTAATTCTAATCCCGCAGTGTGTTTATATGACCACGTGGTCACCACGTGTTTGATCAAAGTGTTCAATAAAATAATAATATACACACAAAACTTGAGTGCGTTATTAATTCGGGCGTGCGCAGCGGCCATACAGCTCGCAATTTCTTAATATCTGACGTGTATTACCAGAGAATCCCTGGGCCGTCGGCCGAACGACCCAAAATCTCATCAGCTCACCGCGGAGCTGTGGCGCGCCGGACAATTCATAATCATTACATTACAGCTCTGGTATACGATCACGTCAAGGGTAAAACTAACCTGTCTCACGATGGTCAAACCCCCCCAGCCCCCCTTTCCCGGCCATCTCATGTTCCCTGTTGGTAGATCAACAATCCAATGCTTGGCGAATTCTTCTTCGCAATGATAAAAAGAGCCGACATCGAAGGAGCTTAACTTCAATGTAAGTGTTAGATCACTTACTCATTTACCCTAGCTAACTTCTGGTAGGCTTTTTTTGCATCGGATCTGCTTCATACTACATAAGCTACATACGTTTTGTACAAGACTTTGTCGAAGCAGAATAAAACTACATATATCTCCAATTTTAAAGCATTTGATTTCAGGTCTGGTTGCTTATTGGCATGTAGGGTACTGGACCCAGTAACCAGCACACCTAGGTTTATTTTGTGTTTTCTTTTCAGTGTTGATTACTATAAGTGTTAATTACATCAGTGTGTAAATTGTATGTGGAGTAGACTCACAAATCTGCATTTATCATGACGACAATATCAACCTAACTTCCACCTTACAATGGGTACCAGCAGGGGTATTGGTTTGACAGCGAACTGCACAAGGTTAGTAGCCAAATGTTATGCAACTACTACTTCATCATCATAGACATGGAGTACCAGTGGAGTCTGAACCACCTAGGTGGTCGACCAAGACTCACCACAACATCACAGCAGCCGGTGAAATATCAGCAAGACGTCTGGGCTGGTGAGTGTCTTTCACACACTAAACTTGCATGCACGAGCTACTGTGCATACACGATGTAACCACCATCCTCCTCACCCTTGCCAACCTCATATGACTCCCTTCTGGTGTGGCTCGTAGAGCCACATATTCAAAATGTGTTGAAATTTTGAAAATTTTCAAAACTGACTTTTTAAATGTTGTGAGCTGTTGTGACACTCATTGATGGTCATCCTAAATGTGTTACACAATTTACATGTCATAGAACATGTCATGGTAAAGTTGTATAATTTTCTGTCCAACTTGTTACGAACTAGCTTTTCAGCGAATTCGTACTTGAAAGTATGTTGGGGACGTAGCTCAAATAACGACTCATGATTTGGTAGAGCAAAACAGTATCTGATGAGTTTATTAATGTATAGCATTTACAGTTGATATTTATGTTACCATTGACCGGGGGAGCTTTACAATGAATTTAAGATTATTATTATTTAACCCATGCCATTTTAATTTAACCCTAACTGGAATGTCATCACCTGAGAAGTTTATGTTGTCGGAGGCTGATTCTAGGAGACGGTTAGCGACAGCCGGACACCCATCTTCCTGGTCTGCTTCGCTGGTCGGGTCACCAAAGGACTAAAGATGACTGACGACGACGAGATGGTTAACGACGGCCTATATCAAGCGAGTTATAAAAATTAATATGTTGATAACCTGTGTGCACTGTATATAGTTATTTGCAATTTAACTATTACTGTGATAGTAATTCGTAATCCTGTAATCATTTTCAGTACAGTAACTTTCAACTCATGCTAATTTTAATAAACTCTATGGGCCGTATGCAGAGATCTTCCTTTTTCACGAAGGCGGCCTTAAATCAACAAGGAAGCCTTCATTGCAATGGAAGAACCTCCCTTAAGCGTACCGAGTTGAAGGCGACCTTTAACTTAAGGAAATGAAGTGGCGAGAATTTAGGCTGCCAAATGCATGCCTTTAAGCTNGAAGGCGACCTTTAACTTAAGGAAATGAAGTGGCGAGAATTTAGGCTGCCAAATGCATGCCTTTAAGCTTCCTTAAGCAAGATGGAGGCCGAACCATCGAAAATAACACCTGCTTAATAGTTTGTA